>JBBYHK010411415.1:0-22750 GCA_038382065.1 Adansonia grandidieri
TGTCCCCTGCTGGCAGCACAACTATTGCAAATTGAAAAATCACTTTAAAATCCTAAATGATTTTTCATGAATTTTTTTTATATTTTTCGATCAAAGCGTGTTGAATTATCTTTAAAATGATTTATTCACCCCCGGATCATTCCGGATGAAAGAGTTATGATTTTTCAAATCTAAACTGTCTGGAACCTCTAGAATACGAACATGTATTCTAGTTGGGCCGTTCAAACTCACTAAATGATTTTTCGAAATTTTTCAAACATTTTTCCTAAAATGTTCATGAAATTCCTTTTTTACAATGGTATCACTTGCAATTTTTTGACACCAAATGAGTCTGAGGTGATTTTTCAAATTTGACACACCTTGTCCTTCATATGCTCTGCCAGCAGCACTATCAATCCCTACTTGAAAATTTATTCCCCCAAAAATTTTCTGTTTAGGGTAGTAGGAATATTTTTAGGATGACCCTCACCGAGTCACCTTTCTAACGGTGTCTTTTCCACCTTCTAAATCCTTCGAATCAATTTAGAATCAATTCGGGAAACAAGATAGCGGGATGTTGTCCCTTGTTTTCGATTTTGGTCAAAATCGAGTTGTTTTCCTGAATTTCGTCTCAAGATATTTGAATGTCTCTATGTCAACCCGATTAGACTTGAGAACATGCTTTGACCTCCCATTGGCTTGTATCAAGGTGCAAACACATTTTACATCTTTACTATCCTCATTCACAATAATTTCTTTTACCTAAAGTTGTCAAAATGCTCACCTATCTTCTAAATCACAAGATTTTATCAACTTAATTTTTCCAACTCAACTTCTTTAAAGAGTGTCAGACGTGTCACTTTCGAGGATACTCCAACCTTGACCTTCCGAGGGGATACTCCAACCCTGCTTTTCATAATTGTCAAGATTAAAAGAAACCTTCTTTTGTCAAAATTATTTGTTAACCACAGGGATACTCCAACCCCACATTTTTGAAGGGATACTCTAACCCTGTCTTTCAACTACAATCAATTTTTTTTCTCTCCTTCTCGGACTTCTATGGATGTATCAAACAAACCTTGTTTAATTAAGAAACCCAGATGTATCTTGAAAATTGTCAATTTAGTTATTCCTAGATAATCAATGCCAATAGCGAGATAAATTACAATAGTACATTCCTTTTCTTTATCATTGCATTTAATGATCCATGTTATGTTACTTCATTTATTGTCTTACTAACATGATTTCTTTGTGATGATTATTTGCATTCATATTTTCAAATTGTTTCAAATAAAATTAAAGGTAATGTTCCACTTAGGTATCTCTCAAGTGCCCAAAGTGGAGCATTTCATTTTCAAAGTAAAATCCAGATGTCATTTTTATCAAAAATCTCTATATTCCCTATCTCTCTAGTGCGTATATGAGATTAAATCTTTTTCATCAAAACCAAGATTATTTCTATAGGATTCATGCATTAAAAGGGGTTGTATCAAAATAATGACAAGTTAAGATCGAAAAAATTAAAATCGAGAAAGACATAGTTAGTACGGTACTGATTTTGGGTATCGCGAAGAGGTTCGTACCTTATCGTTCGCAACCAACTCCTGAACCCAAACGATGAATCTTTCATTACGTAGACCACGAGATCGATGTTTTGAGTTTCGTAACTTAAAACATAGGTTTCAATAGGCATCGGGTCATGCCTAGCCCAAAATGATCAATGGTGACTCTAAGCGTTGGTCATTTCGTGATGGTCATCCGAGACTAATAAGATGAGCAATTCATCTTATGGTCCCCTTCACTGTGTCATAAGTCGAGAATTCGTATATTCTTGTTCTCATAACATCGCGAAAGAAAAGTCTCAGTCAAGAAGATATTTCCAAGTTCGAAAAATATTTTAAGTCGTACGTATTCAAAGATCCACGAGGATCCACCTAAGGGTATGTTGCGACATCTTAGCGACTCCACTGGGGATATTATAGAGAGTTAGACCAATAACTAGACGTGTCTTGTTAGGTTCTTAGTTCTTTCGTTCTTTGATCATTATTTAACCATGACCTTTTTCTTCGTTTTGTTAACTAATCTTTTGTTTGGCATGATTGTCGGGATTATCTTATTTTCGAATAATCATCAATTTAATAAAAATGGTAATACGGAAGTAAACAAAGAGGTTTGATTGTTTCCCCATCACACACCGTGCACTTGCATGTGCATTAGTGTCCCGCCAAACTCCATGGCATGGTTACGACCCAATCATTAGGAGGAAGTGAGCTATCCACCTTTGTGAGTAACCCTCCACATAAGCATGGCAATAACTTCCCGAATGTAAATTACCTATGTCTCTCGTGAGTAACCCTCTGCATTTGCATAGGGAAATACATCCAACGAATCGAACCCATTCCCCCAAGCCCGCGATGGGTCTAGGATCAAGGTCCCTCGACTGTCCTTACCGGATGGAAGAGCAATTCAGATACCTATTTAGGCATCAACTTAAACCTCATATAGTGAGTCATATAAGCTAAACCATGTCAAACCATACCAGAACGCTGCTAGAATACTCAGAGAATAGGGTCACTTAAGGAAACATTCCTAACCTTTACTCTTAATTATCATAATTATGTAGATGACAATGAGTATACATTTGTTACCTACATCTGCATTTTTATCATTTATCGAGATGTGCTGTCATGCTACCTGAACGGTGGCTAACCTCTGTATAAATAAATGGCAGTGAACAAAAACCATCGTTCACAATGTCTTATACTGTAAGCCGTTATGCTGTCTGAGTCATGGCTTAACACGCATCTGCACCAGTAGTGATAAACAAATATTACTACTGGTCAGTTATTTTTCCATCAAAATAAGATATTGCATCACCTCATGAAGGGCAGATTGCATCTTGGCATGTTGACACGCTGCCCGTTTCTTGTCTCACCACCTTGGTTGAAACCTGTTATAAGTATTTTTCTCTGATGTTCTCAAATTCTTTAAATTCTTACATTTGTCTTTTATACATTTCACTAACTTGTTTCCCTTTGTTTGTGTTTTGTTGCATGCATCATCTCATCATAACTATCATGATTGTCATCGTTTTGAGACAATTGTTCTGGTTTGGTGTTTAGCAAAGGACCTTTTTGTGACTCTATGAAAAATGTTATCGACGAAGCTATTCCAGGATTCAATTGTCTCCAATGCATATGCATATTTGCTTTCACCTTTTTACACTTGCATCAATCGTTCATTATCTTAACCCATTATTGCATCATAAGCACTCATCCATAAATACATTTTCAAGTAGAAGTCTAATACAGGAATTGGGCCATAAAAGTGCAAGGGACTTCGAGGTCAATCAGGAAAACAGAACCTAACATCCTGCATCACTACAACACATGACACCGTAAACAAATCATGGAGAGTAAACATGAAGCTCGCATTGAGTGACTTAAGCTAATGGTTAAGGAATCACAAGACCAAATGCTCTGTCAACAAAACGAAATGCAAACTCAGATGGCGAGACTTATGGAACTAATGACAGCTTCTATGAAAGAAAAAAGGCAAGCTAGTATTACTAAAACAGAAAATGATTCACCCAATGTTGAAGGTCCCCCTGCTAATGATCCAGAACCCGCCAAAGGGAACATAAACAAGAATAATGACCCGTTCCTCCATCTGCAGCTCAAGCCTCACCAGTCATCTACCTTAATCCTATTACGGTAGGTTAATTCATTCTTGGCACTCAAGAGGTGAACACAGGAGTTTCATCAGTAAATCCGATAACCTTGGACCATGAGGAACCTGAAAAAATAGAAGGCTAAAAGTCCACCATGACTACGAAAAAAGTGAACAAATTCCAGCTACTGGAAAAATGCCTCTGAGCTATCGAAGGGAGTGACAAGTTAGGAGCTCTTGATGCATAATCCTTGACTTTGGTGTCCAACCTTGTCATTCCTCTGAAGTTTAAAGTCCCTAAGTTTGAAAAGTTTAATGGAGCCACTGATCCTTCTGTCCATGTCTGAATGTACCTATGAAAAATGGCCAGGTACGAGAAAGATGAGAAGCTCCTCATCCATTGCTTTCAACACAGCCTTACTAGGGTAGTAGCTCAATGGTATATTGACCTCGATAATATGAAAATCCAGTCATGGGCTGACCTAGCTAAGGCCTTTAATAAATCAATACCAACACGTGTCAGATTGGGCACCGATTGACTTTCCCTAATGAATTTCGAGAAGAGATCCACTAAAAGTTTCAGGCAATATGCCCAAAAGTGGAGAGAAAAAGTAGCCCTAGTCCAGCCTCCCCTTATAGAAAAAGAGATGATAGTCACTTTCATTCACACCTTACGCGCTCCTTATTATGAGAAGCTCATAGGAAATGCTACCAAGAAATTCGCAGACTTGGTTCTCTTTGGAGAAATGATTGATGCTGCCATTAAGAGTGGTAGAATGTGTATCGGGGAAATAGCTGGATCAAGTAAGAAGCCCATGGTTGGTAAGAAAAAAGAAAATGAGGCCAACGCCATAAATTATGCTTGCTCGTTTTAGCCAGGTTAACATCAAGCACCCAACCCTCGCTACTCAAGAATGCCATGTTCTTACCCTATCACAAAATCCCCTCATTCAATCTATGCCACAACTTATAACCCATCACTTGTAATCCCATCAAACCCACCATAAAGCTACCCTCCACAAATCCACCAAAATACCAATCGAACAACCAATAATGCACTCGGCAATCAAGGTGCAAGTCAACTAAGACAATATTTTGATCCCATCGCTATACCTATAAGAAGCTCTACCAAACCTTGCTCCAAAATCACTTAGTGGCTTCGATCTGTGTCCCAAAAAAAAGCCACCATACCTGCCATGGTACAACCCTAGCACCCACTGTGAATACCATGTTGGGGCAGCGGGGCATGACATTGAGAACTGCACATATTTCAAATGAAATGTGCAAAATCTAATCAACGCAAAAGTCTTGCAGTTCGAGACAAACTAGGGACCAAATATTACTGCCAATCCTTTACTAAACCATACTGAGCCAGCTATAAACATGATCAACATTGAGAACAAACATGAAGTAAAGGCAAGCATAGAGGATGTAAGGATGCCAATGTTCTTGGTCTGGCAAACATTGATTTAGGTCAGGTTGCTTAATATAATAGAAAAATTAGAAGATAATCTCGACAACTTTTGTGATTTCCACATGGTTATAGGTCATACCCTACAAACATGTAAGAAGTTTAGGTCCATAGTTCAAAGAATTATGAATGAAGGCCAGATAGAATTCTATCACGAGATCACACCTGCTGCTGAATCTATCAACATGATAGGAGATGAAACCATGAAGCCACCTTATAGGAGAAATCGACCCCTCATTCTTTAGGGCAAGTCAAGTTCTAAGGTCAGTCCTTCGACACCTACACCAAAGTTAGTTATGGAAGTACCTAAACCATTCCCATATAAGAGCAACAAAGTTGTCCCATGGAAATACGAGAATCAGGTAGTAATGATCGGAGAACTAACTCCTTCAACTGCTGCAATGGAACTATCAGGAGTTAGTCACCTAACCCACAGTGGTAGGTGTTATGCTCCCCCAGCTCAAGAAAAACAGAAGGTTTAAATGCATCTCTAAGCACCAATACCGCTCAGACCTAAGCAAAAAATTTTGAGCTTGAAAAAGTCAAAGAAAAAGTGAATGAAAGAGAAGCCACAGAGTTTCTCAAGTTCATTAAACACAGTGAATACTGCATTGTAGATCAATTAAGCAAGCAACCCACCAAAATTTTTGTGTTATCTCTGCTTCTTAATTTAGAGGTTCACCGAAATGCATTATTAAATGTGCTAAACGAAGCATATATGCCCCTGAATGTCTCCGTAGAGAAGTTGGATTGGCTAGTGAACAACATCATAGCCGATAATTATATCTCATTCACTAATGATAATTATATCTCATTCATTAATAAGGCTCTGAATATCACCACCCATTGTAAGGGACGCATTTTGCCTAAATTACTTATAGACAATGGGTCGGCCCTCAATGTCATGCCTATGACTACATTAAGCAAACTTACTGTCAATCAGTCTTACATCCAAAGTAGCCACACCATAGTTCGAGCTTTTGATCGAACGTGCCACGGAGTAATTGGAAATATCACAATCCAGCTCCAAATAGGCCCATATACATATGAAGTGGACTTTCAAGTTATGGATATTAATCTTTCTTACAACTGCCTATTAGGAAGGCCATGGAGACACTCTACCAGAGCCGTCCCATCCTTTCTCCATCAGAAGCTTAAATTTATGATAGATGACAAAGTAGTCACTGTCAAAGCTGAAGAAAAAATGATCGCCACTGTTTTCACTGAGGATATCTACATAGAGCCTAATGAAGATGCACTGGATTTATCGTTCCAATCCTTCAAGTTCGTCAATGCGACATTTATGGGAAAAGGATTGCTAATAATCGAACCCCATTTGTCAAAGAGTACCCACTCAGGTTTAAAAATGATTGTTGGCAAAGGTTCTCGTGCCGAAAAAGGGCTTGGCAAGAATTTGCAAGGGATGGCTCGAGCCTTACAAGTCACCACTCAAGCCAACAAAAGAGGCTTAGGATTTAAGGCTAATGCGCACTTAAGAAAGCAGCAAGAAAATAGGACCTACAACCAGAAGATGACACGATCATTAGGTCGAGAGAGGGAGTCAAAGCTAACAATGTTTCCATTTCTCCATGAGATATTTTATTCAGGAGGATAAATTGATCCAAGCCAATTGGAAGAGCAAAAGGCCAAAGATGTCTTGGTCATCCTAAACAGGGCACTTAACAGCCTTTATCTCCAAGATACCAAGCCATAAAATTCACGTTCTTCCATTAAGACCTAATTTTGATGACGGGGTCACGACGGAAGCCCCTTCACTTTTCGTGTCCCTTTCATGTAATGTCAAGAAATGAAAACCTACCTATCCTCACCTAAGGGCAGATGGGTGTCCTATGTAAAGGGCATTTTTTTTCAAACATTATCAATGAAATGACTTTTGCATATATCATTCCATATTGTGTATCACTTTTCAACATTTTTGCCTCCATTACTCTTTTGCCTTCATTTTTATCCAAATCCCTTAGTTGTGTATGTGCCTTTTGCAATGTTTATTTCCTTGCCCTTTCAAATGTCCTAACTATAATGATATGGATGTGTTTGATGGGTCTTTGAAGGTTGATCTTGAACAGTCAAATGGCACTAGTGAAGTCGATCATGAAGAAGATTTTGAAGAGAGCTTTGTACCACCAGACCTCTTATAATTATTCGAGCAAGATGAGAAGCAGATCATGCCCCATAAGACCCAATGGAAGTAATAAATCTAGGTACTTAGAAGGACCGAAAGGAGGTTAAAATTGAAACCTCAATAATGTCGACAACTAAAACCAAGCTGATAGACCTATTCCAGGAATATTGAGATGTATTCGCTTGGCAATACCAAGACATGCTAGGACTAGACACTGATATAGTGGTCCACATGCTTCCCATCAAGCCTAGATGCAAACCAATCCGACAAAAGTTAAGGAGGATAAAGCCAGAAATGCTCCTCAAAATTAAAGAGGAAGTTCATAAGTAGTTTCATGCAGGGTTTATTTGAGTAGCCAAATATGCAGAATGGGTTGCCAATATAGTCCCAGTCCTAAAGAAAGATTACAAGGTACGAATATCTGTTAATTATCGGGATCTAAATCGAGCTAGTCCCAAGATAACTTTTCGCTACCCTATATCGACACTTTGGTAGACAACACGGCCAAGAATTCTTTGTTCTCCTTTATGGATGGATTCTCAGTCTATAACCAGATTAAGATGGCGCCCAAAGACATGGAGAAAACAACTTTTGTAACTATGTGGGGGAAATTTTGCTATAATGTCATGCCCTTCGGACTCAAAAATGCTGGGGCAACCTATCAACGGGCCATGGTAGCCCTATTCCATGGCATAATGCACAAAGAAATCGAGGTCTACATTGATGACATGATTGCCAAGTCAATGAAAGAAGATAAGCATGTCACAAACCTTTAGAAACTTTTTGAACGGCTATGAAAATTTCAACTCAAATTGAATCCTACCAAGTGTACCTTCGAAGTCATTTCAGTAAGCTTTTAGGCTTTATAGTCAGCAAAAAAGAGATCGAAGTTGACCCGGACAAAGTCAAAGCCATTCAAGATATGCCACCACCTTAAACCCAAAAGGAAGTGAGAAGCTTTTTAGGGAGACTGAACTACATTGCTAAATTCATCTCCCAGCTCACTGACAAATGCGACCCTATCTTTTGGCTCTTTCACAAACAAAATCCAGGAGAGTGGAATGAGGCATGTCAAGAAGCCTTTAATAAAGTCAAGCATTATCTGTCAAGCCTACCAGTGTTGGTGCCGCGGTGCCCAGTTGACCTTTAATCCTTTACTTGGCAATCTTTGACAAGTCTATGGGTTGTGCATTAGGGCAGCATGACAAGTCAGGAAAGAAGGAACAAGCAATCTACTACTTATGGAAAATGTTTGCAAAATGCGAGTACAATTACTCCGCAGTTGAGAAGTTATGCTATGCTTTAGTGTAGGCAGCCAAGAGACTTACACAATACATGCTGTATCACACCACGTGGTTGATTGCAAGGCTCGATCCTATCAAGTATATATGCGAAGCCCCTGCACTGTCAAGAAGGCTAGCTAGATGGCAAGTCCTGCTTTCTGAATATGGCATTGCCTATGTTAGTCAAAAGGCCATCAAGGGTAGTGCAATAGCTGACTTTTTGGCAAGTTGAGCGACGGATGACTATGAACAGTTAAATTTTGACTTCCCAAATGAAGATCTAATGTGTGTTTCTAAAGATGAAGGCGTCTTCAACCAAGATCAATCTTGGAAGATGTATTTTGATAGAGCGTCAAATGCTCTAGGACATGGAATTGGGGCAATATTGATGTCACCTGATGGGTGTCATTATCCATTACAGCAAGGCTAAATTTTGACTGCACGAATAATATCACAGAGTATGAAGTGTGTGTCATGGGGCTCCAAGCATCCATCAAGAGGAATATCAAGATATTACAGGTGTTCAGTGATTCGACCCTAGTCATCTACCAATTAAAGGAGAGTGGCAAACTCGCGATGCCAAGCTGATGCAGTATAGGAAGCTAATAGCATAACTCAAGAAAGAATTTGATGATATTAGTTTTTGACACTTACCTCAAGAAGAGAACCAAATAGCTGATGCTTTGGCTACATTATCATCCATGTTTAAAAGTAACCAGGAGTCGGATGTTGCTCCCATCTAGATGAGCATCTACATACTCCGGTTCATTGTCATAGCGTCGAAAAAGAGAAGAATGGCCTACCGTGGTACTATGACATCTTTGTTACATCAAGCATCAGCAATATCCCAAACAAGCAATTGTGAATGATCAGAGAACTATCAGAAGGCTGGCTATGGGATTTGTTCTCGATGGAAAAATCTTGTACAAAAAAGAGCCATGATCAAGTATTACTCAGATACGTTGATACTCCTGAAGCAAAAAAGATCCTAAAAGAAGTTCATGAAGGGATTTGTGGCACGCATGCTAATAGACATCAGATGGCCAAGCAAATCATGAGAGCGGGTTATTATTGGTTGACCCTCGAAAGAGACTGCATCAATTCTGCTCGAAAATGCCATAAGTGTCAAATCTATGCTGATAAGATCCATATCCCTCCAACGCCATTTCATGCCATGATGGCCCCATGGCCCTTCTCCATGTGGGGCATGGACGTGATCGGGCCAATCACCCCTAAAGCTTCAAATGGGCATCGTTTTATCTTAGTAGCGATAGACTATTTCACCAAATGGGTGAAGGCTACCTCGTATGCTAATGTCACTAGATCGACCATCTGTAAGTTTGTCAAGCTGGACATTATCTGTAGATATGGCCTTCCAAACCAAATCATCACAAACAACGCAAGCAACTTAAATAATAAAATGATGCAAGTAGTCTGCTCACAGTTCAAGATCCAGCATCATAATTCTGTCCCTTATCACCCAAAGATGAATGGGCAGTCAAAGCAGCCAACAAAAATATTAAAAGAATAGTTAAGAAAATGGCCGAGACTTACAAAGACTAGCATAAAAAGCTATTCTTTGCACTTCACGTCTATCAGACCTCAGTTCACACTTCCACAGGTGCTACCCCATTTTCTCTTGTCTACGGGATGGAAGCTTTATTGCCTATCAAAGTCAAGATCCCTTCTCTCAGAGTCTTGGTGGAAACCAAACTTGAAGAAGCTGAATGGGTTAAGAATAGATACGACCAGCTCAACCTTATCGAGGAAAAATGCATGAAGGCTATCTGCCATGGTCAAATGTATCAAAGACGAATGATCCAAGCCCACGACAAAAAGATACACCCGCGACAATTTCACCCAGGCGAATTGGTATTGAAGAAGATCCTCCCAATTCACAAAGATGCATGAGGCAAGTGGACTACTAATTGGGAAGGACCGTATGTCATGAAGCAAGCCTTCTTTGGAAGGGCCCTAATCTTGTTAGAATGGATGGCAATGTCTTGCCTAACCCAGTCAACTCAAATTCTGTCAAGAAATATTATACGTAGAAGGCGAAAACCTGAAAATGCATCTTTCAAAAACAAACAAAAAAACAAAAAAGAACAAAAAAAAGAAAAAAATCAAAAGAAAACAAAAAGGGGTCTAAATGAAAATTTGAAAAGGGCATCTAGGCAACCAACCCAACTACAGATGAAAACCCACAAGGGCAACTTGAGAAGATCAATTTTGATGGGACATGAACTGAAAGTACCTACAGGACAATGCAAAGCAATCTTAGAGATCTTCCGAAGATCAGCTCATGCTAGGCACATTCATTGTTTGAGAAAGATTGTGAAAAGCACCTAAAGAACATCCATGTCATGATTGTCAGAGGCATATTTCGCCCAAAGGATCATCTTCCTCGCTACCTTATCAATTATTTGTCAAATAGTGTATTGAGTTATGTCCTTTTGTTGTCATGAATAAGTATTGCCTTGTTTCTTCTAACCCCCTATATAATTTACATTCACTTGTCATTTAACTAATAATGTTTGATAATCAACTAAAATATGCATCAGGACATCTTAATATTACATCGAAAGGAAAAGAAAAGCATAGGGAACTCTGCTCACGCCCTGATCATCAAGATCATGCACTTTTCACATCCAAACACCCATTTGGCATGACCATGCACCAAGCCGTTTCTTGCTTTCACAAGCCACATCTCAAGAAAAACCACTTTAAACTAATCAAAAATCGACCCATGCAGTCTATCAGAATCCTATCAAAACCAGAGACATCAACCTAATCAGGCAAACAGTCTCTAAATTGTTGACAATGCCTTCCAATTGTTAAGAAAATGATTGAGCCTCTCGAATCGAGAAACACAATAGTCCAAATTCTTGAGACTAAATTTTTGGTCATATCCCCAATGGAGCTGGGACAACCTACAATCCCTAACGAGATTAGGAAAATTTTCATCTATAGTTGCAACAAAGATGAATGGCCATCCCTTTGAGAGTCTGAATGATGTACAAAGAGAACTACAGCTATCTCCCGTATTAGACTTCACATCATGCAATCATGATAGCATTTCACATCATGCATTCACATTACCATCTTACATCATCATTTTTACAATATCATTTCAAGCCAGATTTGCTGAACCTCCAAAGAATTCTTGGTAAGAACTCTAAGCTTCACAAACCAAGTGCCATTCAGGTAAGGTCCTTGTTTTCTCATCACCTCATGTGAAAACCCTTTTTATCAAGCAACTATTATTAAAATGCTAGTGTTAAGAAATCATTGTCCAGAAATTATCGCCAAGAACTTTTGTCGAGAACATTTGTCAGAAGCTTTGTCAAGAATCTTGTGAAGAACTAATGCCAAAACCTTTTTCATCAAGAAATGTTGTCATGAACTTCCAAAAGCTTGTAGTAGAAGTTTTATCGCAAACTTTGTCGCCACATGTCAGTGGCACCCCTTAAAAGCCCACAAATCAGTGGTACCCTTTAAAAGCCCACAAGTCGTGGCACCCTTTAAAAGCCCACAAGTTAGCGGGACCCTTAAAGCCCACAAGTCAGTGGCACCCTTTTAAGCCCATAAGACAGTGGCACCCTTTTTAAAGCCCACAAGTCAGTGGCACCCCTTTTAAGCCCATAAATCAGTGACACCCCTTAAAGCCCACAAGTCAGTGGCACCCTTCTAAAGCCCACATGTCAGTGGTACCTCTGCAAAGCCCATATGTCAGTAGCAACCTTTTAAGCCCATAAGTCAGTGGCACCCTTTTAAAGCCCATAAGTTAGTGGCACCCTTTTCAAAGCCCACACGAGTCGGTGGCACCCGAGTCAAAGCCCACATAAGCTGGTGGCACCTAAGTTTAAGCCCACATGTCAGTGGCATCCTTTTCAAAGCCCGCACGAGCTGGTGGCATCTACGTCAAAGCCTACAAAGCTGGTGGCACCCAAGTCTAAGTCAAAGCCCATAAGCTAGTGGCTCCGAAGTTTAAGTGAAAGCCCACACAAGCTGGCGGCACCCACATCAAAAATCCACGTTACTCCGCACCTGCCTAAGGGGGTCAAACCTTAGAAAACCTAACACCCTAATGTTCTGGAAGTGTTAGTCCACCCCGGATAAAATAATGTTTATTTATCTTTGCCCTTTTCCTGATTCTCAGCAATAGTTAAATAGGGGCAGCTATAAACACCTTATTTTATCTGGGCTAATTTTTAGCAATCTGAAGCATGGACGTAAAAGAGGGCGATGATTGTCGGGCGACGTTGTTGCTCGATAAAAAAGTATTTTGAGGACGTCAAGAAGGCCTAGGATAATATCAAAGGTAAATGCAAAGATGGGGCATCAAATGATGTAGTCCAAGATATCTGGGGACAAAAGATATGAGAAAATTTATAATTTTACTTGAATGTATCGATACATGGTTCTCATGTATTGATACAATGCTTCAACGCACCAAAAATTTGATATATCCCCATTTGTATCGATACAACATTTAGATGTATCGATACATAAGCCTCTGTATTGATACAGGACCTCATGTATCTATACTAGGCCATGCCAAAACCAAAACATGTTTGTAAAGAAATGTATCGATACATATCAACATGTATCGATACAGTGGTTCATAGTATCGATAAAATCAAGGTTTCTAGACCAAATGTATCGATACATTATTCAATATATCAATACATGCAGGGCATTTTCACGGTCTGGGCACTTTTGACTTGTCCACCATTGATCCAAAACTCGATTTTAACTCATTTCTTTGCATCAATAAAGATTAAAACACATATCAGATTATAAATTTAGACTTTTGAATTAATCAAAACATTTTTTTTAAAAGTCATTTGATCACCCTACTCCTCCTTAGTTGTTGGCCAATGTCGCCATCAGCCACCCTAGTTGCTGCAAAATCATTTCAGCATTTAAACCAGCCACCCTATGCCCATCACATTGGCAACAAGTTGCCTCCTACAACCACCCTATAGCCACCATGCTAGCATCACCTTGTCCCCCTTGAGAAATGGCCAAAAATATCTTCAATTTGGCTCTAAAAGGCTAGTATAAATGGACCACTTCTATCTCAGCAAAAAAAGGTTAGATTCTAGCTCATTTACGCTTCCAAAAACACATTCATACACCAAGAAAACCAAACTCGTAGCTCTTTACCCATCACCCAAAACAGCCCTAAAACACTTACTTTCAACCATTACACATTCCAAAAATCACCCTCATCCATACCAGAACCAAAAGCTCATTGTTTCTCTCTTTTTCTTGCTTATTTACAACAAGGAAAAGAGGGAAATTCAAGCCATCTCTGCAACTCTAACTATTTGGCCAAAAATTAAAGTTTGTTGGTATAACTTCTTACTCTATCACTTACATTTTTTGTTTTTCAGCACCTTCATCATTTTAGGGAGTCCTCCATGTTTCCATCACCCTCCTAGGATTATCATGCATTATTATGGCATTTGGTTGTGGTAGTTTAAGATTTGGATGCCTTAATGCCCCTTTTATGTGTAAAATGCCTCATTTCATCCTCATTAGTTTGATATCTCTTGCTTATGCATTTTATGCCATGTCCATGCATCTTGTCATCCTTAATCCATGTATGAATCATTAGCCTAACACATTTACACATTAACTTGCATGAATCATTGTCATTTTCAGCATCCATAATATTTTCTTGTCAAAGTGCATAACACTTTCTTTGTTTAGGCCATTAGTAAAATTAGTATCCCCATTCATGCTATGTGCCATCCCCTTATATGTTTGTTGTCAAAATGCATGTTTAATGGCTGATAAAAACTGATTTTTGAAACGCCCCAAGCCAAGCATGTTAACCTCAACCAATGAGAATTAGCATAGACTTGGCATTTTCCTTAAACCTAGCAAAATATATTAGGGAAAATTAAGTTTTTCAGATCTGGAATCTTGGTTAAACAAGCTTAAATCTTCTAATTTTGAAATGAAAATGGTCTTACAATTATTCCTTAAATGTTTGTGCCTTTTTCTTGAGTCAAAACCTTGAGTGGTATGATCAACGGGTTGTTTCATCGTCCCAAACTACTCTAGGGCTGTGCAAATGAGCTTGTAATGCTCATGCCACTCTTTCCCTTCAGTCATAGATGTTTGAATGTCAATGACTCGAGTTTGGACCCATAGATATAAAAAAAATAAGAGATATCTCCTGTTTTGCTTTGTCCCCTGCTGGCAGCACAACTATTGCAAATTGAAAAATCACTTTAAAATCCTAAACAATTTTTCATGAATTTTTTGATATTTTTCTATCAAAGCATGTCGAATTATCTGTAAAATGATGTCTTATTCACCCCCGGCTCATTCCGGATGAAAGAGATATGATTTTTCAAGTCTAAAATGTCTGGAACCTTTGGAATACAAACATGTATTTAGGTTGGTTCATTCAGGCCCACTAAATGATTTTTCCAAATTTTTCAAACATTTTTTCTAAAATGTTCATAAAATTCCCTTTTCAAAAATGTATCACTTGTAATTTTTTGATACCGAATGAGTCTGGGGTGATTTTTCAAATTTGACACTCCTTGTCCCTCATATGCTCTGCCAGCAGCACTATCAATTTGAACTTGAAAATTTATTCCCCAAAAAAGTTTCTTTTTAGGGTAGTGGGAATATTTTTAGGTGACTTCACCGAGTCGGCTTTCTAACAGTGTCTTGTCCACCTCTTAAATCCTTCAAATTAATTTAGAATAAATTTGGGAAGCAAGATAGCGCGATGCTGTCCCCTATTTTCGGTTTTGATCAAAATCGAGTTATTTTCTCAAATTTCGTCTCGAGACATTCGAATGTCTCTATGTCAACCCGATTAGACTTGAGAACATGCTTTGACCTCCTATTGGCTCGTATCAAGGTACAAACACATTATACATCTTTACCATCCTCATTCACAATAATTTCTTTTACCTAAAGTTGTCAAAATGCTCACCCGTCTTTTAAATCACAAGATTTTATCAACTTAATTTTTCAACTCAACTTCTTTAAAGAGTGTCGGACGTGTCACATTCAGGGATACTCCAACCCTGACCTTCCGGGGGGATACTCCAACCCCACTTTTTAAAATTCTCAAGATTAAAAAAAACCTCCTTTCATCAAAATTGTTTGTTAACCACAAGGATACTCTAACCCCACTCTTCCGAAGGGATACTCTAACCCTATCCTTCAACCACAATCAAATTTTTTTCTCCTTCTCCGACTTCTATGGATGTATCAAACAAACCTTGTTTAATCAAGAAACCCAGATGCATCTTGAAAATTATCAATTCGGTTATTCCTAGATAATCGATGCCAATAGCGAGATAAATTACAATAGTACATTCCTTTTCTTTATCATTGCATTTAATGATCCATGTTATGTTACTTCATTTATTGTCTTACTAACATGATTTCTTTATGATGATTATTTGCATTCATATTTTCAAATTGTTTCAAATAAAATTAAAGGTAATGTTCCACGTGGGTATCTCTCCAGTGCCCAAAGTGGAACATTCCATTTTCAAAGAAAATTCAGAGGACATTTTTATCGAAAATCTCTATATTACCCATCTCTCTAGGGCGTATATGAGATTAAATCTTTTTCATCAAAACCTGGATTATTTCTATAGGATTCATGCATTAAAAGGGGTTGTATCGAAATAATGACAAGTTATGATCGAAAAAATCAAAATCAAGAAAGACATATCTAGTACGGTACCGATTTTAGGCATCGAGAAAAGTTTCGTGCCTCATCGTGCATAACCAATTCCCGAACCCAAACAATGAATCTTTGCATTACATAGACCATGGGATCGATGTTTTGAGTTTCGTAACTCAAAACATAGGTTTCAATAGGCATCCGGTCATGCCTAGCCCAAAATAACTGGTGGCGACTCCAAGCGTTGGCCATTTCATGATGGTCATCCGAGACCAATAAGATGATCGATTCATCTTATGGTCCACTTTTTTGTGTCATAAGTCAAGAATCTATATATTCTTGTTCTCATAACATCGCGAAAGAAAAGTCTCGATCAAGAAGACATTTCCAACTCAGGAAAATATTTTAAGTCGTACGCACTCAAAAATCTGCGAGGATCTACCCCGAGATACATTGCAACAGATTAATTCCCCTGTGGATTTATGTGTCATGATATGAGTCCACAAAGCTTGGCTTTATTTCACAATTTCTCAAGATCAAGAAAGCAACCGATCCAATAAAAAAGGAAGCCCTTTTGATTGGATGGGAATGAATGAAGAAATACTAAGTCATCTTATATCAAATCTGGAACTTTGGTTCTTCCTAGAATTTGTGCTACTGTATAATGCATATAAGGTTAAACCATGGATCATACCAATAAAATTACTTTTTTTTAAATTTTAATGGAAATGGAAACATTAATAAAAATATTATTGGAAATAAAAAAGAAGACCCCCCTGTAGCACCGAATGAAAAAAAATTCTTGGATTACAGAATCGAAATCAAGAAGAAAAAGAACCCATAGGTGAAGGAGATCTTGTATTAGCTATACAATAACAAGGAAATTTTAAATCCATTCTCTCAAACCAAGAAAAAGATGTTGAAGAAGATCATGGTAAATCAAACAGAAAAAACGTAGAAAGAAAAAACAATACAAGAGCAACACAGAAGCAGAGCTTGATTTCTTCCTAAAAAGGTGTTTGCATTTTCAATTGAGATGGGATGATTCTTTAAATCGAAGAATAATCAATAATATCAAAGTATATTGTCTCCTGCTTAGACTGACAAATCCAAACGAAATTGTTATATCCTCTATTCTAAGAAGAGAAATGAATTTGGATATTTTGGTGATTCAGAAGGATTTAACTTTTAGAGAATTAATGAAAAAAGGAATATCGATTATCAAGCCTAAATACTTTCCAAAATTAATGTTGTCTCTTATTTAAATTATCAAGTTTAATTTAAATTTTACATATTTACCAAAAGTATCAAAAAAATTTCAAATTCTCAAAAATTACTAAAAGTTTTCCTTACGGTATACTTCAGCCTTACTTTTCGAGGGGATACTCCAATACTACTTTTTAAAGGGGATACTCTAACCTCACTTTTCAAAACTTTACTCAAAAATCCAAATCTTTACTCTTTCCTGGGCAGCCAAGGATTTCCAATCAAAACTTCTGTTTTCATGCCTTTTGCGACCAAAGAGTCCAAATGCATCTTACAATTGTCATTTTTGGTTATTTGTCAATACTAAGGACAATTACAAGATACATCCTGACTATTCTTCATTTTTTGCTCTGTGTATTTTTTTATGCATTATTTATTATATTTCTTTTTACTTTACTCACATGTGCCTTTTTTATGATAATTTTGCATATGTGTTTTAAAAATTAAATTTCCTAAAATCTGAGGCAATGTTCTATGTCAATATACCTCCAATGCTCGATGTAGCATTTTTTTTTCAAATTAATCTGAAAACTATTTTATCAAAACCTCTATATTTCTCTTTCTTCTTAGGCTATATAGAAAGCCACAAATATGCTATTAAAAACCCTAATTTGATATTTTTGAAATTGCATCATAAGAATAAGACTATGTACAAATAATAACTATATATATGAAAACTGAGAAAACTAAAACTGAGATAATTTATGGCTAGATGGTTCTGATTTAGGGCATCATAGGGTGCTAGTCCTTCCCTACGACTAGTTTAACAAACTTTGGTATGTGTAAATCATAAAATCCATATTTCGAGTTTTGCAACTCGAAAATACTCGTTTTAATAGATGTCTGATCATGCCTACCCTAAAATGATTAGTGATGACTCCAAGCTTTGGCCACTTCGCGGCAACCATCCAAGACCAATTAAATAAGCGATTTGTCTAATGATCTCTCCCTCCTCTCATCTCACATGCCTAACCCAAATCCTAATCAAGGTATACCCCAAAGGCATTCTATTAAGTCAGCCATGTGATTCGAGCGATCAAGCAATGGCACATGGTGACAAAGTCGAACCTAATTTCAACTCATGAACAAAAAATTATCATCTTTATATCACACGATTTCAACTCTAAATGCATTGATCCTAGCTCATTTCAACTTTAACTCAATAGATTATCATGAAGATCAAAACTAAGATCATGCATTCTCTAGTGATCAAATCATCAAGATCTCATCATCATGATGATTTTAAGTTTAATTCCATCAAATAATCAACAAATCATCATCGTATCTCAAAATCAAGTTAAACCTAGATAAATCAATTATAGCATCAAAGCACAAAGAATAGCTACAGTCGAAACATTAAAATCAAGAAAGCATGCTAGCCAATTCATCTAATAGCAACATCAAGCACCAGTCAATCATGAAATCATGTAATTGAGCTAAAAATTAAAAGATCAAGGAAAAGAAATTACCTTCTAAAACTTTTTTCCTCAAGAAAGGTGAAAGAAAGTGAAAGAAAATTTTCTAAGTTTTTAAAATGTGTATGAATCTAAATGTACCTAAGCGTGTGAAAAATTATTTTATAAATAGTCACATCTCATATATATAGACTTTAGGTTGGTGAGCTTACTCGAAGTCACCTACAGGTAACCTTAGGACAGCTACTAACCAATCCAGTGACTACATAGGTGAAATTAACTATTGTACCCCTACTTGATTAATGAACAATTTTTCTTTATTTATCACATAGTGAAATTTGAACGAGGCTAGGGAATTGCCTAATCTTATAAATTTTTTTATTACATCCAATTAAAAAGGGGGTGCAATTGTTATGATCCAATTGGATATTCCTTTCGGTAGTAGCCCCTAACAATTTACTTCTGAAAAATTCAATATCTTAGACCTCTCAAATTAAGTTTTCGAGAATTCCTGACACCTTAATTTCTAAGGTCTTTTCATAACTTGACTTGAATTGCACTTTCTTGGCCTAAAGTCCATTTTTAATTTCATGTTAGTGCAACCAATTTTGAAATTCAAGTTCTAAAATTTTCTTAATTCAAAAATCAAACTCTAAGCAATATAATTGACTTTTTCCATTTGACTTTGCCTATAATTGACTTTTCACTTTTTGTTGACTTTTCAAAAATCAAACAAGTTTTTTTTTTAATCTAAATGTTTTCAATAACCGTTTTAATTTTGACAAGAGACATATACTAGTCAACTTTTGTCACACTCGGATTTTCTAGACGCGAGCTTCGATTTTCCAAATCTCCCACTTACCACTAAATTGGATAATTAAGCTTAAACACCTTTTCTCATTAAACTAAGATCATGGAATCATTTTGAAACCCAGATTAGACCATCTTATCATTAATAACTCATCCGAGAAGATTCAGACTAAGAAAATACCGAGCAGCACTTAAAATCAAGAAAAATCAATTAAGAGCCCAAACAAAATAAGGTATCTACACCATTAAGCACCAACATTTGTACAAAACCTTGTTTTACATGATCAAAATTTCTCGTATAACAGTCACGAGCTTTCCCCTTAACTTCTTTGATGGAATTAATGTATTCCCTTAACTTTGCCTCTAAACTACCTGATCTGAAGACGGTGCCTCATAAAGACTTGAGTTTGATATTCTTTGTTACTTTCAAGTTTGGTTGGCCATGGTGAACAGGCTCAAAGGAAAAACAACCAGGGGTATATCCTTCCCCGTTGTGCCTGGTGAGTGCTCTTGGTGCTCTAAAGACGCAAAATTCAGGTGATTAACGAAGTTGATTGCCCTCCATGTTATTCTCCATTGAAGCTGCTAATGATTCAACATCGATCACAGTGTCTATAACCGATCCCATATCTGTAACCAGGCTGATTTGCTTAGAAGAAAAAAGAGGTCAAAGTATTAAGCATATATAATAAATTCTTCAATTTGGTTTCCAGTTCTAAGTCAAATTCTAGTACTTCCTTCAGCATCCTGCAGCAATTGATATTAAGTTTAATAGTTTATAAAATTATCAAAAGCTTGCATGTTGTGTTTGATATTAATAAAATGGTAAAGAAAATAGGAAATAAAAGAGGAAATAAGTCTATATATACATAGAGAGAGAGAGAATATGTAATAATTAACACCCACCAAGATGGTTATTCATGTTGGAAAGTTGAAACCGAGGTCTCCAAAGGGATAAATCCGCCTTAAAAGGTGTTGAATGTGAATGGAGGTGCTGTATTTTAGAACCAGTATAAGCAGGAAAGCAAAAATAAAGCAAATTCCGTAGAGAAATCTTCCTTTACTTCCAGCAAAGGGAAAGTGGAAAATTTTTCTAGTATAAATATGTTCAAGACTGGACCATATTTCATGATTTTTTTTCCTTCTAGCGTTGCCCCTTCATAGTGTTTCTTAGAACCTCATCATTCTTCCTCTTTTAACAGCATGGAACATTCTATTATCATAACTAAGAATTCATTTATCCTAAAAAGTAAAATAGCAGATTATGAAGCACAGGCAAACAAGCAATTATATAAAATGTTTTATCTGGGAAAGGGGAGCAATTAATAAATGATGAAAGAAATTTTATACATTTAAAAATATAATCAATTTCACTACATGAAACTATAATTTTACTTCAAATTTTTGAATCATGTTAATTTAATAAGTTAGCTCAAAATTCATTTTATCATGTTTCACAGTCCTAGATTGAGAACTTTATTAAAAAAAATTGTTAGAAAAAATTTTAATAATTAGTAAATATTGAATAAGATATTAATAAATGATTATTAACATAGTAGTAAATTATATAATTATACTTGTAAAATTATAAATTATTAAAGAGGAATATAATTTCAATATATATATACACACAAATATTATCATCTTTATAACCCATAATTGTTGTTATACAATTAAAGTTTTAAAATTAAATTAACTTAACATGTGAAAACTTGCTATTTAGTTATCAAGTAAATTAATGCCTTTATAATAAAAAGCTTATTAAAATAAAATTATTTGTAAAAAATTAAAATAGTTAGTAAAATGAACAACACAATAATAAATGATGAATAACATATATGGTAGTAAACTATTGTTAATGCAATAGTAACTACTTAATAACATAATAATAAATGAATGACAATGTAGCAATAAATTATTAATTCTTGTTAGTAAATTATGAATAATTAAATATTTAATGTAAAATACCAGTAGATAATATAGTAGTAAATTTTATGATTATAATTACAAAATTTCACAAGTATAATAATTATATATTATCATATTTTTTACACTAAGTAATGAATAAATTTAAGTTATGAAATTATGTCAGGTTAGTAGATTAGCACAAATTTATGTCACAAGTTTGAAAAACTTATTAAAATAAAATTATTAATAAAATTTTAAATAATTAGTAATGCATAATAGTAGATTTGCAGATTACGTCAGGCTATGAAATTATGTCAAGTAAGTAGATTGGCACAAATTTATGTTTACAAGTTTAAAAATTTTTAAATAATTAGGAATGCATAGCATGCCAAGAAGCCAAGAAATTAATGGATAACATAATAAATATTGTTCTTAATAAAAGCTTAGAATTTTCATAAGCTACTAATAAAGGATATGACAATTTGATTTTTTTTTTTTTTTTTACAAATATAATCATTATTATAGTAACTTATTGTGTTTAGAAAATTAAGTTTTTCAATTATGTAACTCATAATTAAGTCGTGAAGTTGCTTACTTTATAATTAAACACTAATATATGCTAAATAACATAATAATTTTTTTTTTTTTTGAAATCATGATCTTTAATTAATTTACAAAGTAGTTAAGCTAAAAGGAAAAAAAGGATCTAATACTGAAATGTTACGGAAAAAAGCCAATAGATTTCTCAAACTTCAACAAAGTTTTTTTATTGGTTTAACTAGAGGTGGCAATCGGACGAATTCAAGACGGGTTATTTCAAGTTCGAGTTTTTTCGGATTTGGGCTGATTCAGGTTCGGGTCAATTCGAGTTCGGGTTCAGGTTTAAGTATTACATCATTTTTTTATTTGATTTTAAATGTAATCACTTTTACATAATTTTGAATTCTAAGCCTAGGCACGAATTTGGCCTCGTCTGGCCCAAAAAAATCTTATTCGGTTCTATGGGCCTATCCATGACCCAAAAAATTTTTGAATTCTAAGCTCAAGGCTGAATTTATCATGGCCGACTCATTTAAGTACAAATCATTGTTCATAATATTAAAAAGTTATTTTTATATTAATATTTACATATTTTAT
>JBBYHK010411526.1:0-213901 GCA_038382065.1 Adansonia grandidieri
ATGAGCTGATCAACTTCATCATGAGCTTGATAATAGAGTGGCTTGTAAGAAAAGATAACAAGAGCATGGGCTTATGATAACAATTATGGTTAGATAACAAGAGCATGGGCTTATGATAACAATTATGGTTATCCAACCTAACAAGCTATCTGCACATCAAATAAACAAAAGAAAAAAAAAGGGCCATTCGACCACTTCATTTGGGCAGCAATATTGTCATCCCTTCCTCTATAAATAGAGGACATTTTTCTTCATTAAGAAGTTTTTTGGGGGAAGAGAGGAAAAAATTTGAGAGAAAAAGAAAGAAAAAAGAAAAAAAGAGAAAAAAAGAAAAGAGAAGAAAAATAAACTCTTGCCCCTTTGATTTTTAGCCAAAGTAATCGCCTTCTTCCTTCCTATTTCTTGCTGATTTCATGGTCATTTTGTTGTAATATCACATCTATATATGTTGTATTGCTTGATTTGTGGTAATTTGGTTGCTATCTGTTTGAAAGTTTATGTTTTTAAGCATGAAAATGGTGTATACATGTGTTTTACTTCTTTTTCCATCATGAAAATTTTGTTTGCTTGAGGAATCCCACCTTGGATGAACCTAATCTTGAGTGGATGATGATGGTTTTGGTTAATTTTAGCTTAGAACTGATATTAATATATCATTTTGTAACAAATGTTAAACTTAGGAACCAAACCAAAAAAAAATGGAAAATTTTTGTTTTAACAAAACCCATGTTTGGCCGAATTTTATGAGTACTTTTGCCATGTTTTTCTGCTGATTTTATCCCTTGATGATGTGTTTTCGTGATGGTTTTGGTTGATTAAGGACTAATTGCAAATGTCTAAAAGTTTAGGGGTTAGTTTGCAAAGTATCGTAAAATTGTAATTTTGGGTGTATTGTGTTGGTCCTAATATTGCACATGGCATATTATAAATGTTTGTATATATTTTTCTACATGATTTAATGGTTTTAGAGATGCATAATCATATGTAGACTTAATTGAAAAAAAATGTAGAAATAAAAGGACCAAATAGCAAATTTTAAGTTTTAAAAATAAAATCAATTTTTAACCATATTTTTAGCTTTTAATTTTGCCATAGTTATCCGTAAAGGGTATAAAAGTCTTTAAAACTTTTCGTATCTTTTTGGTTCTCCATTAATGTACAAAACGAAAAAAATAATAATAAAATAGGATAAAATAATAAAGGTAATAAATTGAAAAATTTACCCTAAGGGTAAAAAGAAGTGACCGAATCTTGCTTGTAATTTTCTATGTGATTTTTCCTGGTTATTTTGATTTATTTAATGCTTAATTTTATATTTTAATCATGTTAGGGCCAACTTGTAATTTTAGGAAAACTTAGGGACCATTAGGGAAATTTAGCAGTTTAGGCTAAACTAGTTATCTCTAGCATGAAATCACTCCCTTAGAATATTTTAAATATTTTTAGCATTCAATTGGTTCTCTGGTGGGATGCTAAAAATATTAAAACCTTTCGTATTCTTTTGGTTCTCCGTTAGGGTACGAAATATAATTTTTAAAAATTTAGGGATTTAATGACATTTTCACGTGTTAGGTTATTTTAAAATTTAAATCACCCATTTTGAGTATTTTTTAGAAAAAATGTTTTTAGCATTATTAATATTTAATTTTGAGAAATTTAAGGACCCATTAGCAATTTTCATACTTTAGGTCATTTTTGTAACTTAAATTACCCATTTAGAGTAAGAATCATCATTACTTGTCCTTTCGAGTCCATTAGGGGTACCAGATGCTCTTATGTCGAAGGTATACCCAAGGGCATTTTCGTAATTTTTTCACTGGATGCTTTTATGCCAAAGGTGTATGTTTAAGGTTGTTTTAGCCTTTTTAGGTCATTTTTGAGTCCATTAGGGGTACCATGATACTTTCAGGGTGAAAGTATACCCCAAGGCATTTTCATAATTTTTCCTCACTAGGATGTTTTTTTGCCAAAGGTAAATGTTTAGGGTTCATTTAGCCTTTTTAGGTCATGTTTGAGTCCATTAGGGGTACCGAGGTATTTTTATGTTGAAGGTATACTCAAGGGACATTTTCATAATTTTTCCTACCAGGTGCCTTAGTGTCGATGGTGAGCCTTAGGAGTATTTTAATTTTCCTTAAAACTTAATCCTAAGTGGTTACTGGGTGCCTTAGTGTCGATGGTAAGCCTTAGGAATATTTTAATTTTCCTTATAACCCAATCTTAAGTAGTTACTGGATGCCTTAGTGTCGATGGTAAGCCTTAGGAATATTTTAATTTTCCTTAAAACCCTATAATAAGTAGTTACCGAGTGCCTCAGTGTCGATGGTAAGCCTTAGGAATATTTTAATTTTCCTTAGAACCAAATCCTAAGTAGTTATCAGTTGCCTTAGTGTCGATGGTAAGCCTTAGGGATATTTTAATTGTAACCTAGTCTTAAGTAACCATCGGGTGTTTCTATGTCGAAGGTATACTTTAAGGATAGGTTCATTTTTCTTTTATATTTTTAGTCCTAGGATTCGAATGAGTATAGTGTCTAGACCGAGTCATAGGTCATTTATTTTTGTTTCAAATAAAATTCATATGTCTTTGTAAAATAAAGGCAATGTCTCAGAGTTAGAGTGATGCGTGAAAGTCTTCCCACGCATATGTGATAGGGGTTTTACGGATCATTCTAATGATGACATACCCTTTTTAAAACAGAAATCGGGAATTTTATAAATATGAAAACCTTTCACATTCTGCCAAGTACTCTAGTAGGATGTGAAAAACATTTTGGTTTTTTAGAACCTTTTATGTCGCTTTGATTTTTCGTTGGGATATAGAAGGGAATAATAAAAACTTTCGTTTCCCATTGGTTTTTTGATAGGGGTGCGTAAGACGTTTTGATTTTCAAAATGCAAAACCCTGATTTTCTCTCATGGAATAATAAAATCTTATTTTAATAATACAAAAATTGTAATTAAATACCACACAGTGAAGCCAGATGAAAATTAAAGTTCAAATTAACCATGATCAATAAGGTATCAATTTTGGGCACCATGCGAGGGTTGATCCTTACTTATGGCTGTAATTGACTCCCAAACCCTTAAAAAATTTCTCTGGTACTTCGCAGATCATGAAATTTATCTTTAAGGTTTTGTGAGCCTTAAAGCATTAATTTCGGTAGTGACCAATCTCACTTGGCCAAAACAGATTGGTGATGACTCCAAACAAATGGTAATTTTGTGATGACTATTTGGGGTTAAGATGCACAAATGATTCAACTTAACTACTGAGTCCTAAGAAATAAGAGAATATTAATAACGATATCCCCCCCCCCCAAAAAAGAAGAATAAATAGTTTTGAAATAATGATACATCAGCACTTATAAAGTCAAGGGCCATTTAAGTCGGGCTTGGCCAGCATTCGCATCCAAGCCATGTTATGACAACTTGGCGACTCCACTGGGGACCCAATTTTTTAGAGAGTCAGGCCTAAAATTGATCATGTGTTAATTAAATTTTAATTAATCCAGTTTCAATTGGCATTTAGTTCAATTCCTATTTTGGAAAATTTTTTTTTATGACTTATTTTATTTTTATGTCAATGTTTGTGTATTTTCTCTTTATTTTAAAAAAGGGTATGCTTATCCCTTCGCACACATTGTGCACACCTACAATAGTTTCCCTTTTGTCTAATGTGGACGGGACATAAGTACCTAATAATTTAGGAAGAGGTGAAGTAGCTCTGCCTTCTGAGGTGTTAGCCTCTGTTTAGGCCAGTGAAAAACTTACCGGGTGTAAATTCCTATGCTTGCCTGTGGTGTTAGCCTCGTTACAGGCATGGAAGATCCTCCCACTCGAATTGAACCTTTTCCAACATAAATCCTTGATGGATAAGGATAAGGTACCTTGTTAGTCCATTCTAGACTAGGTGCAATTTGAGAACCGATTTAGAGGTTAGACCCAAACCTCATATAGTGAATCTTAGTAGCTCCCCAGTTAGTACCATACCCTTACTATAGGTTTCACCGAGGTTAGGGACATATGAAGGGATATGCATACCTTTTTCTTTCTTTATTCGCCTGCTTGATTTCAATTACATCTTTGTGATATTATTTATTGCTATGTTTTATTATCTGGAATATTTATTTCATGTATGCTAACTTGTTTACTTTTTTTTCTTATCCTTCTTGTGATTCATTCATTTGCATCATGGGTGTTTACTTTAGGCCTGATTTCAGATCCAGCTAATTTCCATTCGATTTTATGGCAAACCAAGCAAAAGTGGTGATTATTTCCAAAACTTTTAAAGAAGTCCGCACAGAGTCCGAACTGAATCAAAGAAAATGGGGGACTGCATACCCGGGGACTTTGTATCGAGACTGCCAAAGATCACACACTTGGATATTAGACAAAATAATATTTCTAAATTGGTACATATATGGGAAGGATGGGATAAAGCCAAGCAAACCCAGTTTATGGCAAAATATGGACATATGGCCATGTTATTGAAGATCCCAATAGATAAATAGTTAGCCCGAGCTCTGATAGAATTCTGAGACCCTTCTTACCGGTGCTTTTCATTTAACAACCATGACATGAACCCCACCATAGAAGAGATTGCATCATTATTAGGGTTGGGACAAGTGGAGACAAGACCTATCTACTGCAAAGAGCGTAACCCAGTGAGTCATAGAAAAGAGATTGGCATAGATCCTTGATTTATCTCCCTTGTCTCTTCGCTTCAAACATAAAGGCAATACCACAGTTCTTTCATAGCAATTTTTGAAGGAGTACATTAGGGATCAGCAAAGAAAAGCAGAAGCCCTTGATGCATTCACTTTAGCCATATAGGGGTTGGTTTTCTTCCCAAAAGTTCTTGGAGATGTGGAAGTAGCGGTGATTGAGCTCTTGGACCAGTTGAATTGGAATATGCATCCTGCCCCTACCATCTTAGCAGAAATCATTTGAATACTTAACGTATGTCGAAAGTTTAGCTAATGCAGATTCTTTGAGAGTGCATTAGTGCTATATTTCTGGGCCCACAACCATTTTTGGGGAGATGGCGCTGATAGGATTAGACTTTATTTCTCACACTTTATCCCTCTCCAGCATTTTGTGAAGAAAGATTGGCCACGGTCATCAACAAAGAATCAGTGGGTGACATCATTGAAGAACTTGGCTCTAAAAGAGATAACATGGAGAGCTCATTTGTTTGCACCTAAATCTATCCTGTATAGGTGCGGTCAATTATCATTTGTGCCTTTGCTCGGATTATGGGTATAGTCAGATATGCACCACTTTTGGTCTGATGGCAATATGGGACTAAGCAATTCATCTCTATGACTTTCAATTTGGCTAGGGTGGATTTAGATTATGATAGGGAAGGATACAGGAACATGCTTCCGACAACTACTATACATAGGAAATAGAGATACGAGTTGTTAGCTATAATGGCTTTGAATTTATCCTAGTTTTGATATAACAAAAACTTAAGCTTAATTAGCTTGTGTTTAATTATTTTCAAGATTAGTATTTTTCCATGAAATATTTTGTAAACACTTAAAAAAAATACTAGAAAGTGTTTTAACTCTTTTAAGCACTCAAAACTGTGTTCTTAATACATATTTCTATATAAAACATTTTTGAGATAAGTTTTACATGTTTTAAAGTCATGAAAAGCCTTTTAAAATTGATTTTCATGTGAATGTATCGATACACCATGTGTATGTATCGATACAATACTTGGCAGTAACTAAATAACCTTAAAACGCCGAAATCACTGTTCATGTATCAAGATAGAGCATTTTATATCAATACAACACTACTCATGTATCAAGATTTTGGACTGTTAAACATAATGTATTGATACCCACTTAATTGTATCGATACAAAGGCACGGCGAACAACAGGAAATGATATTTTGAAGCCTTAAATGGCTATATTCCTTCACCAAATGTTCCCAATGGCTAGAACCATGATCAAGGCTATAAATAAGCCACTCCAACACCTTCAACAACAAGAAGAAACAAGAGATTGTGCTTAGAGTCATATCTTTCATCTTCACCATCATTTTCACTAAGTAGTTCATCTTTGTATAGGATTAATTCTTCTTATTTTTGTATTTTTCATTTTGTATCTTTAGATACATATTTCTTTTGAGCCAAAATTCTTGTAAACACCTAACCTTTAGAGGTTTTATTTGTTTACACTTAAATCCTTGTAAAAAGGGGAGGTTACTACTTAGCCATTGAAAAGTAGAGAAGGTTTCTACTTAGCCTTCAAAAGTAGTGAGAAAGGGTTCTATCTTATCCATAAAAGATAGGGGGCAGAGGTTTCTATCTTAGCCTTAAAAGATAGGGAGTGTAAAGGTTATACCTTGTCCTTGAAAAGTAAACAATTCAAGTTAGTAAATTATAGAAATCCGAGGCAAGTGAGGCCGAGGTAGAGGACGTAGGCAATTAAGGTCAAACCTCTATAAATCATCAAGTTTACTTCTTTTTTCTCTTTTCTTTAATTATTGATTTTTATTCACTAACTTGCACTCCAAAGTTTATTATTTGGATTTCTCAAGTTTATTTATTAAATTTTTAATTTACTAAAATTTTGACTAAAATTTTGAGAAATCAATTCACCCCCTCTTGATTTCATTCACCACTAAAAGGTTTAACATGAGTCCAGGCTACTTTATTACATAGATCAAACCACTCTCAGGTACGATGCATAGAATCAATTCGAGGTTGTGATTTGATTATTCCAAGCACAAAGGGAGTCGATCTTTAAGCGACCATTCAACCAAAGCCTCCTATGCCTTCTGAAGTGGAGTTAATTAGAGAAGAGGCAGAAAGAGGCTAGAAAAGAGCAGTTACCGAGAATCAAGCCCTCCAGGAAGAGATCATGTATTTGAAGATGAAGATGGAAGCCAAAGAAAAAGATCTTCAAAAAATGAAGGAGTAGTACACTTTAATAAAGCATGATTGGGTAGAACAAAACAAGAAGATGAAAATCATTGATCTATTCGAGAGCTCCAGCAAATCTCCTAGTTAAGTTGCCGAGGAAATGCATAAGCTTCGTAGAAAGCTTGAAAAGTGGAAAGCTAAATCTGTGGGAAGCGAAGCCAGGACAATTGCATTCGAACAAAAGCAAAGGGCGCATGCAGATACACGAAGACAATGGAGGAGGTTCGTAAAAAAGAATGACCAGCTCAAAAATGCCCTTCACCAAGAACGGGAAAAGATGACAGAATTACTTTAAGAAAGAGAAGCATTCATTTCAGCTTTGGGGCAAGTAAGACAAGAGTTATCTTAAAGAAGGATGACATTAAGGCATGGGCCTAAGCATACGAGGAAATGGATGTCTGTTGGGATAACAAGTTTTGCTGAGTCCGAGACAAACATGACAAGTGGAGGGCCAATTCGCTAGGGCAATAGTTTTATATTGATAATTTGACGAAACAAATTAACTCAGCAATCATCTAAGCAAGGGATATGGTGGAGAGGATCTAAAGACTTCGAAGACAGATCAACCCAGTTAGTGAATTTGGCCCGATGATACTTCAGCTTTTGTAACAAGTCAAAAAGCAATATCACCAAATTAGGAAGTTTTATGGACATAATTTTAAAATAATAAGTGATACGTAATTCCTTCCTAAAATCAATGGAAATTATGGATTTTGAAGTCTTGTAGTAAAGCAAATGCCCTTGAATGCATTCATTGCTTATGCATACATAGACATACACGTATGATTATTGATCTATTAATAATAATTTAATTCTTGAAAATTTTGGAATTCACACAAGGTTTAACCATTGCGAATCGAGACCAATCCACACCCATACATAGTTACTACACTAGAGCAAAAGCAAAGAGAATGGCTAAAAATCGTATCATAAGATTGGAACAGCTCGAGGAAAGCCACAGGCAAGCTCAAGAGGTCATGTTGAAAAGACATAGTCAACTTTAAGCTCAAATCACACAGATGATGGAGCTACTACTAGTTAGGGGGCCAACTCACCCCATGTAAGAAACAAATACTAATGCTCCCACTAAAGGATCTGGGGATTACTAGTTGAAGAATTAGGCACCAACCCACCATCGGTCAATGCCCAGAATGTATAACACAGGGCTTCAGCAGCTACTCCTCCACCAGTCATCATCATAAACCCTAAGGCCATACCTCAAGGAAAAATTACGTGAGCTATTCTCATCCAAGAGGAATATATGGAATTAGGCATCGAAGAAGAAAAGAAGATTACGCAAAAGGCCAAAGAAGTAGTTGAGGTTGAAAAAGAAAAGAAAAAGGCAAAACTGCTACTCCTTGAAATAAAGTTAAAAGCCATGAGAGGGCTGAATTATATAGCAGTGCGGACGTTAAAGACCTCAGCTTAGTCCTAGATCTTGTTCTCCCCTCAAAATTTAAGATGCCAGAGTTTAAGAAGTATAAAGGCACTACATCTCCGCAGGCACACATTAAAATGTTCATCAGAAAAAAAGCAGGCTACTTACAAGATGATAAACTCTTGATCCACTGTTTTTAGGAAAGCCTATCAAGATCGACGTTGAGATGTTACAATGATTTGAATTGTACCCAAATTAAATGCTACGTCAATTTGGCAAGTACTTTTCTCCAGCAATTCAAGTATATGGTTGAGTGGGCTCCAGATCGTTTGACCTTTCAAAATTTAGAGAAGAAGTCAATTGAATCCTTCAAAAAATATGCCAAACGATGGAGGGATGTAGCCTCTTAATCTAACCATCTTTGATGGAGAAGGAAATGACAATGTTATTTGTCGATACTTTGTGTCAGCCCTATTATGACAAGCTAGTAGGGAACGCGAAAAAAATTTCTCCGATCTTGTAATCTCTGGAGAAATGGTCAAATCAGCCATTGAGGTCGGGGAGCTTACATTAGGAGAGTTTTTCAGGGTAAAAAACCAAAACCAGCAAAGAAAAAGGATGAAACACCATCAGTCAGTTATGTGAGCCAGCCACATTACCTAGGACCTCACCCCTATTATCAAAATCCAAGAAAATGCCCTAAAGCGCTTATCCATATAGCACACCTCGAGCACCTGTTTCAATAATCATCCAAGCTACCATTCCAAACCCACTTCCCCAAAACTGGCCAAGACCCAACACCAATGCACAACCTAAAAAACCAATCATGCGAGACCCCATTTTGACCCTATTCTTTATTCATATAAGGAAATGTTTGACAAACTTTTAGAAGCAAGGCTAGTAGTGCCAATTTTTGCTAAACCGTATGAAAGCAATTATCCCAGTTGGTATAACCCGAACCTACACTATGAATAGCATGCACTATCGAGTCACTCGATTGAAAACTACTTACCCTTTAAGCACAAAGTTAAAAGCCTTCTTAATAGAGGCGCATTTAAGTTTGATAATGCGCTGGCTCCCAATGTGGCAGCAAACCCTTTGCCAGATCATCCTGAGCAATGTCATTAGCATTGAAAGCAAGCAATAGAGGAAATTGAGTGTAGAAGAGGTTAAAACACCTTTGGAGAAACTATGGATGGTTCTAACCAAAGCCAAAATCCTTAGCCAGAGTTGGGAAAGCATTAAAGGACAATTTAACGATGGTGTCGATTTTTGCAAGTATCACTTGACTTTAGGGCACACCTTATAGAGTTGCCCAGATTTTTGAGCATTGATTAAAGGGATGATAAATAATGGTGAGATTGAGTTTTGAGAATAAACTGAAGCGAAAGTGAAAAATCATTCAATATGGTGGGGGAAGGATCATCATAACTCCCATACGTTATCAGTCACCCTCTCATCATTTGTTGCAACTAAACCATGCCTCCAAAGATGGATATTGCCCCCAGATTGATTATTAGGGCACCAGCATCATTCCCTTATCAAGATAGTAAACAGGTGCCATAGAGGTATGATGGTGGGGTCATTACTCTAAAAGCTGTTACTGCCCAATTAGCATTCGTCGATATCATAGGAGTCAGCCATGTTACAGGAAACGGGCATGTATACTATGGGGAAACTAGTGAAGTAGTTATGAAGGCCAAATCAAAGGCACAAACATTTAAGAAGGCAGTGGTTATCAAGGATGTCCCTAAGGAAAAGCAAAAACCAGTAAAGGAAAAAGAGGCAACCAAATTCCTAAAGTATATTAAGCACAATGAATACAGTGTCGTGATGTAATTAATGTAACAACCAGTGAAGATTTCCTTGCTAACTCTATTTCTTAGTTCTGAACTTCATCGGAATGCTTTGCTGTAAGTACTAAATCATGCCTATGTCTCTCAGGACATTCTATCAATAAACTTGATCGCCTGGTAAACAATATTGTTGCTGACATCTTCATCTCATTTAATGAAGATGAATTTTGCTAGGAGGTAATACTTCAGCAAAAGCCCTCCACATCATGACTCAATGTAAAGAGATCATACTACCTAAGGTCTTTATCGGTAATGGCTTTACTCTAAATGTCATGCCATAGAGTACAGTGTTCCATTTGCTTGGTGATGTTAGCCAAATCAAACAAAGCCATGCAATTGTCAGGCTTATTGATGGAACAATGAGAAACATCAAAGGAATAATTTTAGTTACTCTAGAAATTGGTCCATACCCATTTGAAATTAAGTTCCATGTTATGGATATAGCTCTAGCATACAATTATTTGTTAGGGTAACCATGCAATTACCTCGCTGGGGTTGTTCCATCATCCTTGCATCAAAAAGTCAAGTTTATAACGGATGATAGATTGGTGAGTCTGTTTAGGGAAGAAGACATAATCGATATGACATATACAAAGGCTTCTCACATTGACACAAATGCTAAAATTGATGAATGCTCTTTTAGAGTTTTTGAGATTGTCAATGTGACCTTTATATCAGAAGGGTCAGTCATCCTTAAATCAAGGCTATCAAAAAGCATGCATATAGGCCTTAAGTTGACAGCAGGAAGAGTAGCCTTAGTCGAAAAAGGACTCAAGAGATGTTTGCAAGGAATTAACTGGGCCATTAATGTCAATGATAAGAAAGACAAATATAGATTAGGCTTTCAGCTGGAAAGAGTTTAGAAGAAGAAGTTCAAAAAATGAATGAGAGAAAAGCAGCCATCCTTGGGTGTTGGCCAATAGTCAGGCTAGAAATTAACTCCCTACCTTTCGTTGGAGGAAATTTTCTACTATAGAGGAGTCAGTCTAGGAAATGGAGATAAAAGAACTAGGAACATTGTTTTGGTGATCAATAAAGCCTTCGAAGAGCATCATGAGGCTGCCATTAGAGGAGATGATGAAGAGTTCATTGAGGATCATGGGATTCGCCCATGCCCACTAGATATGTTTTAAGGAATTAGACATGTACTGAGAGAAGCATAGTGTCAGGCCAATCCCAAAGTAATAACTAAGACATGAACTCTGTCGTCTATAAATCTTTTTATAAAAACTCATAATGTTAATTTATCATTAGTAAAAATGAAATGCACGTAATCTTTCCTTACATAATCTTTCTTGGCTCTTTTCCTTTCTTACATCTATTTCTTTTATGATTTCTTATCTCAACATCTCTTTTCCTTTTTTTGCATCCATACCCTATCCATATCCCATATTCTTTTGCCTATTTCTTCCTTGCTTTTGCCTTTGTAGAGAAACAGATAAATCTGATTAGGATTCAGTGGTTAATTTTGAATAGACTATTTGCTCGAACGAGGTCAATCTTGAAGAAGATGTCAATGATCATATCTTTCCTCTTGATTTGTTAAAAATAATTGAATGAAAAGATAAGTGCATAATACCCCATGAAGAACCTACTGAGATTATTAATTTAGGGAATGATGAAAATGGTAAGAAAGAGATCAGAATAGGAATCACCATAAAGGCTTCCACCCGAGAATATCTGATAAGTCTGCTATATGAATTCTGAGACATCTTTGTATGGTCTTATCAAGACATGCCAAGATTAAATGCGAAGATTGTGCTTCATAAATTGCCCTTGAAACTGGAATACAAACCGGTTCAGTAGAAGCTAAGGAGAATGAAACCAAAAATACTTTTGAAAATAAAAGAAGAGATTAAGAAGCATTTTGAATCTAGATTTCTGAAGGTGGCAAAATATCCAGAGTAGGTTGTAAAGATTGTCCTGGTTCCCAAGAAAGACGAAAAAATTAGAATGTGTGTAGATTACCAGGACTTTAATTGAGTAAATGCAAAAGATAACTTCTCCTTCCTTTATATAGACACCCTGGTTGATAATAATACAAAAAACTATTTATTTTCCTTCATGGATATATTTTTTGGGGGATAACCAAATTAAAATAGCTTCGGAGGATATAGAGAAAACCACATTTGTCACAATGTGGGGAATATTTTGTTACAAAGTAATGCCATTGAGGTTAAAGAATATGGGAACAACTTACCAAAGGGCAATGGTCACCATATTCCATGACATAATGCATAAGGAAATTGAAGTGTACGTTGATGACATGATTGCTAAGTCCCCTTAAGAAGAAAGTCACGTAGCGGACTTGAGAAAGTTGTTTGAAAGGCTGAAAAAATATCAGTTAACCTATACTCGGCAAAATGTACATTCAGATCCAGGTCTGGAAAATTGTTGGTTTTTATTGTAAGTAAAAAAGGAATAAAGGTTGATCTGGATAAGATCAAAGCTATACAAGAATTGCCATCCCAACGCATGCCAAAAGAAGTGAGAAGTTTCTTAGGGAGATTGAATTACATCGCTAGATTCATATCTTAACTCACGGATAAGTGTGATCCAATTTTTTGGCTTTTACAAAAATAAAATACCGGTGAGTGGGATAGTAAATGCCAAAATGCTTTCAAAAAAGTTAAGCAGTATCTCTCCTATCCATCGGTATTGGTACTGCTTGCTATGGTATGACCTTTGATCCTGTATTTGTCAGTGTTTGAAAGATCCATGGGCTGTGTGTTAGGCACTATGATGAGACTGGAAAGAATAAGCGGTAATCTATTATCTTAGTAAAAAATTTTTGAATTATGAGGTAAATTTTCCTATATAGAGAATATATGTTGTGCTCTAGTCTGGACAGTGAAAAGGCTCTGATAGTACATGTCATATCATGTTACATGGCTGATCACCAAAATGGACCCAATCAAATATCTGTTCGAAGTGCCAGCTTTATTAAAAAGGATAGCTAGGTGGCAAGTTCTATTATCTGAATATGATATCATTTATTTAAGCCAAAAAGCAATCAAAGGAAGTGCCATTGCTGAATTCTTAGCAAGCAGGTGCTTGACGATTATCAGCTGTTGGATTTTGAATTCCCTAACGAAGACTTGATGAATATTAGAGTTGAAGAAGAAGAAGAGTCATCAGAAAGATCTACATGGAAAATGTTTTTTGATGGAGCATCAAATGCATCGAGCCATGGAATTGGCATAATTTTAATATCTCTAAAAGGGGATTATTACCTTTTTACAGCCAGAATAATTTTTGATTGCACCAACAATGTGGTGAAATATGAGGCATGTAGTATGGGGCTTCGAGCAACATTAGAAAAGAAGGCCCAGGTATTAAAAGTCTATGGAGATTCAGCCTTGGTAATTTACCAACTGCGTGAAGAATGGGAAATACGAGACCCAAGGTTGCAGCAATATAAAAACTTGATCTAGAATTACTAGAAGAATTTGAAGAAATAGACTTCATTCATCTGTTCTGTGATGACAATCAAATGGCAGATGCTCTAGCCACCTTAGCTTCAGTGTTCAAAGTAAACAAGGGGCAGGAGGTGACACCTATTGAGATGGGTATTTATGAATTCCCTGCATACTGCCACAACATTGAGATTGAGGTAGATAGCCTTCCATGGTATCATGATATCAGAAATTATTTGAAGGATCGAGTATATCTACCAAATACCTTAGAAATTGATAAGAGAACCTTAAGAAGGTTGGCACTAAATTTTGTCTTAGATGGAAAGATTTTGCATAAGAAAAGTTTCGACCAAACATTATTAAAGTGTGTTAATTTTTTTAAAAGTAAAAAAATAATAAAAAAAGTACATGAAGAGGTTTATGGGATTTATTCCAATGAACACAAGATGGCAAAACAAATCATGAGATTCGGCTACTTCTGGATGACTATGGAGAGTAACTGTATCAAGTACGCCCAAAAGTGCCATAAGTATCAAATCTATGTCGATAAGATTCATGTCCCACCCTCATCGTTACATGTCATAACCGTGCCATGGCCTTTTTCTATATAGGGTATGGATGTCATCGGACCCATTACACCCACAATATCAAACCGACATCGTTTCATCTTGGTGGCCATTGATTATTTCACTAAATGGGTGGAAGCTGCTTCTTTTGCAAACTCACAAGATTAGTGGTGATTAAATTTCTGAAGGCTAATATCATTTGTAGATTCAGGGTCCCTGAAAGAATTATAACGGATAATGCCTCTAACTTAAATAATAAATTGATGATGAAGGTCTGTACCTAGCTCAAAATCTCTCATACAATTTGGTCACATATCGTTCGAAGATGAATAGGGCCATAGAAGTTGCCAACAAAAATATTAAGAAGACTATAGGAAAAATGGTGAAGACATAAAGATAGGCATAAAAAGCTTCCATTCGCTCTCATTGCTTATCGAACTTTGGTACGGACCTAGACTGGGGCAATACCTTACTCATTGGTGTATGGCACGGAGGCAGTACTACTAATTAAAGTCAAGATCCCATCACTTCGAATATTAATAGAGACCAAATTGGAAGAAGCTAAATGGGCACAGGATTGCTACAAATAATTGAACTTTATTGAAGAAAAGAGGTTGAAAGCGATCCAGCATGGGCAAATGTATCAGAAAAGGATGATGAAAGCCCATGATAAGAAGATTCATCCAAGATAACTTCATGAAGGATAATTGGTGCTGAAAAAAATCCTTCCGATACAAAATGATCCACGAGGCAAATGGGCAACCAATTGAAAAGGGCCCTATGTGGTTCATAAGGCATTCTTAGAAAGCACATTAATCCTTATCGAAATGGATGGAGATGTCTTACCAAACCCCATCAATGTAAATAGTGTAAAAAAATACTATATTTAAAAAATACAAAAAAAAAGAAATAAAAAAAAGAAAAAATAAATATCGAATGAAAACCCAAACAGGGCATTCAATTAAAGGTGATATAAGGGGGAGGCTTTGAGTTAAAAACCCAAAAGGATAGCTCAAGCAAAGAAAGAAATGATCAAATCATAGGCATGATATAATCAAATGCATCTCTAAAAGATGGATCTATGCAGAAGCAGATATTTTGTTTAGAAAAAATCTTTAAAGATCTGAATTTAGTTGTCCAGGCCTTTTCTTCAACATTTATCATTATCTTTTTGAATCTTTTCATAGGCATTTTACCAATATTTTTGTAAAAATGGCCAATATTCTACTTTCTTTCCTTGAAATGCAACGTCTATTAAACTATCCTTTTGATCGTGCTAACATGTTTGCTAAATGATAATTAACAACTTAAAGAAATAAAGATTAATTAAAATAGAGAACAGACTAATTTCTTTAAGTTACTTTGGAATAAAGTCAAAACATTATGAAAATATTAGTTCACATCTTAATTCCTTTGAACGTTCTAGGAAGCATTAAAGGTGGATAACTAATGATCTTAGATGAAATTTTGATGATGGAGGAAACTCAACCTCTTAGAAGATATTCATCAATTTATTCCAGCTAGCAAGGGAGTTGATGGAAACGTCAGGTCCTTATTACATTCTGATAGCCACAGATAGATTGAAGAAGGGCATCCCTCACACATTTCCAATCATATCCCTTTTTGTCAACCACTAAATGGTATGGATACATCACAAAGTCTTGTTTTCTCTCAGGGTAGGGACATCGTCCACATTTTTAATCATATCCCTTTTCCTCAACCACTAGATGGTATTGATGCACCACATGACCACAAGGGGCATCCCCCATACATTCTTAGTCATACCATTCTCTTTCAGTCACTAGATGATGCTGGTGCATCATAATTCAAATTTCTCAGAAGGCAAGAATAATTATTGCTGTAAAGATAATGTCAAATTCAAAAGTGGCCCCTTACAGCTAGAAAGATTCACCATAGTTTTCTGAAGATGTTTTCAAGCTTTTGAAATAGGTTGAACCACGATTTAAAAAGAAAATGAATGAAAAATATAAAAATGAGTAATAAATCCAATCATGAAAATCTATGCACATTCATCATGCATCCACATTCATAATTGTGTAATTGACAGGTTTAAAGCAATAAAGCAAGAAAAAAATATTAGAATGGATACTACTTCAAAATCAAAAGGTAAGTCAAGCTTTTCTCAAAGATCTTAAATTTTAGATTATTTCAACCTTATTAAAGTTTGTCTCCAATCGATCGTACTCGGTCGAATTCTTACTTACTTGGCTGTACTCAGTCAAGTCTTGCTATATTTTACTTGGTTAAACTTTTTTTCACTTTCATTTGATGTGATGGTTTAGCCCTGGTCAAACTTTTTTTCAACTCCGTTTAACGTGATGGTTTAGCCTAGGTCAAACTCTTTTTCACCTTCATTTGATGTAATGGTTTAGCCTTGGTCAAGCTCATTTTTCATTTTATTTGACAGATGGTTTAGCCCTAGTCAAACTTTTATTTCACTCTCATTTGATGTGATGGTTTAACCCTGGTCAAACTCCCTTTTCATTTTGTTTGACGTGATGGTTCAACCCTAATCAAACTTCTTTTCACTTTTATTTGATGTGATGGTTTAGCCCTAGTAAAACGTCCTTTCACTTTCGTTTGACGTGATGGTTTAGCCCTGGTCAAACTTTTTTTCACTTTCGATTGATGTGATGGTTTAGCCCTGGTCAAACATTCTTTTACTTTCATTTGACGTGATGGTTTAGCCCTAGACAAACTTTTTTTTCACTTTTATTTGACGTGATGGTTTAGCCATGATCAAACTCTATTTTCATTTCATTTGACGTGATGGTTTAGCCCTAGTTAAACTTGTTTTCGCTTTTGTTTGATGTGATAGTTTAGCCCTGGTCAGACTTTTTTTTCACTTTCATTTGATGTGATGGTTTAATCCTGGTCAAACTTTCTTTTCATTTTGTTTGATGTGATGGTTTCGCCCTAGTTAAACTTATTTTTATATTCATTTGACAAGATGGTTTAGCCCTGGGCAAACCTTTTTTTCATTTTGTTTGACGTGATGGTTTAGCCCTGGTCAAACTTCCTTTCACTGTCGTTTGACATGACAGTTTTGTCTTGGTCAAACTTTCTTTTGTATCTCATTCGACATAATGGTTCAGCCTTGGTCAAACTTGTTACGTTTAACCTTAGGTATTACCTTTATATTCTTTGTCTACCCATCGGCTTATTCTCAGGTAACTGTTTTCATTTGTTGACCTAACTACTTGGTCTCAGTTAATTTGTCTCACTGGTTGGTTTATGTATTCTCACCTCAACCAACTCATTTTTAATATTAACTTCACCGCAGGTTGAAAGTTACCCTTCTAATCAGTAAGCTCTAATATATATGTTCATATCTCATTTTTCTTACACTTTGTGGCCCAGACAAAATTGTGTCTTTTTGGTCTTTGTCCTATTCCTGATTCTCAGCAATGGACTAAGAGGGGCAGCTGTAGATACTTAATTTTGTCCAGGCTGTTTGTCCCTAAAAGTCGTAAGTATCCAAGAACAAAAATGTAATGGCCACTCTAATAGAGGTCAACTTCCACCTGAGCGATTTCACATTTTTATAATTTTAATCAGTCATATACAAGTAACTGTATATACACAATGGAAAAATCTATTTTCTCAGGTAAAAAGAATGAATCCATAAAGGAAAAATTTTTGTTTTTAATAAGTTCTTGATAAATTTTGGAAATTACCTTTGCGGATGATCTCACGATTAATTTTTTTATTTTTTAAGAATTTTTTGAGATTTTTTTGAAAACTCAAGAAATTGGTGGTTGGATATTTTTATCGATATCGGTGTGGTTTTATGGCGATTCTTACCCTAAGAAATCATAAATATTCAAAGAAAAATATGTATTGGCATTTTCTACCATGAAGTGTCAAACTATAAATTTTATAAGTTAATTTTGAATTTTATAGTCATACGAGTGTTATGCTCGTAAATTTTACTTATAGTTCTTGTTGATCTATTTTTAAAATTTACAAGTTCATTTTCTTCGCCTTAGAAATTAATGTTTTGAATAATATGTGGCCTTGAATTTGTTTTACTTCAGTGTCAATAAAATTCCATAATTTTTTCCCGTATTAAAATAGGGTTTTTCTTTACTCATAAAATTTTTGGTGAAATTCTCTCGAGTTTCAAACATCAAAATTCATCCAATATTATTGTTTGATTCACATTAAATTAGTTTTAGAAAATTCATTTATTTTCATGAGTTTTGAATTTTTTTCTTGAACTTCTCCCATTATGAAAAATCGAGTTTTCTATTCCATAAATGTTTTCAGGGGAATTTTCTTTGGTTTAAAATTTTTTTAATTCATCTAATATTTTCATTTAACTCCTATTAGAACAGTTTTGAAAATTTTAATTTTTTTCATATGTGTCAATTTTTCTACGCTATGGTATTTCTCGTAAAATTATACGAGTTTTTAACTTCCAATCAAGATCTTTTGCACCATTTCATTTCTAATATTTTGTCTATGATCAATTAACATTAATTCCACTTTTATTTTGGTTTTTGAAAATTTTATCTAATCTCATTTTATTTACTTTTTCCAACTAGTTACATGCTAACTAGCTTGTTTTCTCATCCAATTACTTTTTAACCAAGTTGGTTACATCCCAATTACCCTTTCAATGAGCTAATCAACTTCATCGTGAGCTTGATAATAGAGTGGCTTGTAAGAAAAGATAAAAAGAGCATGGGCTTATGACAACAATTATGGTTATCCAACCTAACAAGCCATCTTTACATCAAATAAATAAAAAAAAGAGGAAGAAAAAGAAAAAGGGGCCATTTGGCCACTCCATTTGGGCAGCAATATTGCCGCCCTTTCCTTTATAGATAGAGGGCATTTTTCTTCATTAAGAAGTTTTTTGGGGGAAGAAAGGAAAAAATTGGAGAGAAAAAGAAAGAAAAAAGGAAAAAAAAAAGATAAACTCTTGCCCTTTTAATTTTCAGTGAAGGCAATCACCTTCTTCCTTCCTATTTCATGCTGATTCCGTGGTTATTTTGTTGTAATATCACATGTATATACGTTGTCTTGCTTTATTTGTGGTAACTGGGTTGTTATATGTTTGAAAGTTTATGTTTTTATGCATGAAAATGGTGTATACATGTGTTTTACTTGTTTTCCCATCATGAAAATTTTGTTTGCTTGATGAATCCCACCTTGGTCGAACCTAATCTTGAGTGGATGATGATGGTTTTGGTTAGTTTTAGCTTAGAATTGATATTAATATATCATTGTAACAAATGTTAAACTTAGGAACCAAACCGAAAAAAATGGAAAATTTTTTGTATAACAAATCCCATGTTTGGTTAAATCTTAATGAGTATTTTTGCCATGTTTTGCTGCTAATTCCAAGCCGATTTCATGCCTTAATGATGTGTTCTCATGATGGTTTTGGTTGATTAAATTGACAATGTCTAAAAGTTTAAGGGTTAGTTTGCAAAGTATAGTAAAATTGTAATTTTGGGTGTATTGTGTTGGTCCTAATATTGCACATGGCATATTGTAAATGCTTGTATATATTTTTCTACATGATTTAATGATTTTAGAGATGCATACGTAGACTTAATTGAAAAAAAATAAATAAAAGGACCAAATAGCAAATTTTAAGTTTTAATAATAAAATCAAATTTTTTAATCAAATTTTTGTCTTTTAATATTCCCATGGTTATCTGTAGGGGGTATAAAACTCTTTAAAACTTTTCGTATCTTTGTGATTCTCCATTAAGGTATGAAATGAAAAAAATAATCAAGGTAATAAATTGAAAATTTCACCCTAAGTGTAAAAAGAAGTGACCGAGTCTGGCTTGTAATTTTCTATGTGATTTTTTATGGTTATTTGGATTTATTTAATGCTTAATTTTATATTTTAATCATATTTATATCAATATGGGGCCAACTTGTAATTTTAGGGAAGGTTAAGGACCAATAGGGAAATCCAGCATATATAGGCTAAACTAGTTATCTCTAGCATGAAATCACTCCCTTAGAATAATTTTAAATAGCTTTAGCATTCAATTGGTTCTCCGGTAAGGTGCTAAAAATATTAAAACCTTTCACATTCTTTTGGTTTTTCGTTAGGATATGAAATGCAATTTTTGAAAATTTAGAGATTTAACGGCAGTTTCGTGTGTTAGGTTATTTTAAATTTAAATCACCCATTTCTAGTTTTTTTTTAAAAAAATGTTTTCAGCATTATTAATCAATTAAGGACTAATATTCAATTTTGAGAAATTTAGGGACCCATTAGCAATTTTCATACTTTAGGTCATTTTTCTTGTCTTTTCGAGTCCATTAGGGGTGCCCAGATACTCTCATGTTGAAGGTATACCCAAGGGGCATTTTCGTAATTTTCTCATTAGGATGTTTTTATACCAAAGGTAAATGTTTAGGGTTCATTTAGCCTTTTTAGGTCAATTTTGAGTCTATTAGGGGTACCAGGGTATTTTCATGTCGAAAGTATATTCAAGGGACATTTTCGTAATTTTTCTTATCGAGTGCCTTAGAGTCGATTGTAAGCCTCAGGAATATTTTAATTTTCCTTAGAACCAAATCCTAAGTAGTCGCCGGGTGCCTTACTATCGATGGTAAGCCTTAGGAATCTTTTAATTTTCCTTAGAACCCAATCCTAAGTAGTTACCGGGTGCCTTAGTGTCGATGGTAAGCCTTAGGGATATTTTAATTATTCTTAAAACCTAGTCTTAAGTAACCACCAGGTGTTTCTATGCCGAAGGTATACTTTAAGCATAAGATCATTTTTCTTTTATCTTTTTAGTCCTTAGATTTGAATTAGTACTTTAGTGTCTAGACCAAGTCATAGGTCTTTTATTTTTGTTTCAAATAAAATTTGTATGTCTTTCAAAAATAAAGGCAAAGTCTAGGAGTTAGAGTGATGGTTGAAACTCCTCCCACCCATATATGATAGTGGTTTTACAAATCATTCTAATGGCGAGATACTCTTTTTAAAATGGAAATCGAGAATTTTATATAAATAAAAACCTTTCACATTCTGCCAAGTACTCTAGTAGGACGTGAAAGACATTTTGGGTTTTTAGAACCTTTTATGTCCCTTTAGTTTTGCATTAGGGTATAAAAGGGAATAATACAAACTTTTTTGTCCCATTGGTTTTTAAATGGAGGTACATATGACATTTTGATTTTTAAAAATGCGAAATCCCGATTTTCTCTCATGGAATAATAAAATCTTATTTTAACAATACGAGAATTGTAATTAAGTACCACATATTGAAACTGGATAAAAAATTAGAGTTCAAATTAACCATGATCAATAAAATACCAATTTTGGGCACCACGAAAGGGTCGATCCTTACTAATGGCTATAACTGACTCCTGAAACCTTAAAAACGATCTCTGGTACTCTGTAGACCATAGAATTTATCTTTAGGGTTTAAGCATTAATTCTGATAGGTGACTAATCTCACCTGGCCAAAACAGATTGGTGGTGACTCCAAACAAATGGTCATTTCATGATGACTATTTACGGTTAAGATGGGCAATGATTCATCTTAACTATTTGAGTCCCCAAAAATAAGAGAATATTAATATCAATATGGCCCAAAAATGGAGACTAAATAGTTTTGAAATAATGATACATCACCACTTATAGCCAAGGGCCATTTAAGTCAGGCTTGGTCAAGATTCGTATCTAGGCCACGTTATGATAGCTTGGCAACTTCAGTGGGACCTAATTTTTTTAGAGAGTCAGGCGTAAAATTGATCATGTGTTAATTAAATTTTAATTAATCCGATTTCAATTGGTGTTTAGTTTCTATTCCCATTTTGGAAAATTTTTTATGACTTATTTTATTTTTAAGTCAATGTTTGTGTATTTTATTTTTATTTAAAAAAGGGTATACTTATCCCTTCGCATGCATTGTGCACATCTATAATAGTTTCCCTTCTGTCTAATGTGGGAGGGACATAAGTACCTAATAATTTAGGAAGATATGAAGTAGCTCTGCCATCTGAGGTGTTAGCCTCTGTTTGGGCTAGTAAAAAGCCTACCTAGTATCCCTGCCTGAGGTTTTAGCCTCGTTACGGGCGTGGAAGATACTTCCACTTGAATTAAACCTTTTTGAACATAAATTTGCAATGGATAAGGAAATGGTACCTCGTTAGTCTGTTCCGGACTAGGGGCAATTCGAGAACCGATATAGAGGTTTGACCCAAGCCTTATATAGTGAATCTTGGTAGCTCTCCAATTAGCTCCATACCCTTACTATAGGTGTCACCAAGGTTAGGGACATATGAAGGGATTTGCATACCTTTTTCTTTCTTTGTTCGCTTACTTTATTTCAATTACATCTTTATGATATTATTCATTGCTATTTTTCATTATCTGGAATATTTATTTCATGAAGACTAAATTGTTTACTTTTTTCTTTTCTTGTCCTTTTTGTGCATAATTCATTTGCATCATAAGTGTTTGCTTTTGGCCTGTTTTCAAATCCAGCTAATTTTCATTCAATTTTATAGCGAACCAAGCAAAAGTGGTGGTTATTTCTAGAACTTTTGAAGAAGTTCGCACAGAGTCTGAACTGAACCAGAGAAAATAGGGGGACTGCATACCTGGGACTATCGAAGATCATACACATGGATCTCATACAAAGTAATATTTTTGAATTAGTACATGTATGGGAAGGATGGGATAAAGCCAAGCAAACCTAATTTACGGTGAAATATGGACATATGGCCATGTTGTTGAAGATCCCCTTGGATGAACAGTTGGTTCGAGCTATAATAGAATTCTGGGACCCCTTTTACTGATGATTTTCATTTAACCACCATGACATGACCCCTACCATAGAAGAGATTGTATCATTATTAGGGTTGGGACAAGTGGAGACAAGACCTATCTGTTGTAAAGAGTGCAACCCTATAAGTCATAGAAAGAGATTGGCATAAATCCGTGATTTATCTCCTTGATCTCTTCGCTTCGAACATAAAGGCAATACCAGAGTTGTTTCATGGCAATTTTTGAAATAGTATATTAGGGATCAACCAAAAAAAGAAGAAGCCTTTGGTGCATTTGTTTTATCTATATACGGGTTGGTTTTCTTCCCAAGGGTGCTCGGGCATGTGGAAGTAGTAGTGATTGAGCTCTTTGACTGGTTAAAGAAGAATATAAATCCTGCCCCTACCATCTTAGTAGAAATCATTTAAGCACTTAGCATGTGTCAAAAATCGAGCAAAAACAAATTCTTTGAGAGTGCATCAGTGCTATATATCTAGACCCGTAGCCATTTTAGGGAAATGATGTCAATAGCATTAGACCCTATTTCTCACACTTTATCCCTCTTCAACTTTTTATGGAGAAAGATTGGCCACGGTCGTCAATGAAGAATCAGTGTGTGACGTCATTGAAGAACTTAGTTTTGAAAGAAACAACATGGAAAACTCCTTGGTTCGCACCCAAATCTGTCCTGTATAGATGCGATCAATTATCATTTATGCCTTTGCTCGGATTATGGGGTATAGTCAAATATGCGCCACTTTTGGTCTGAAGGTAATATGGGACTATGCAATTCATCCCCATGACTTTTGATTTGGCTAGTGTGGATTTGGATTATCGTGGGGAAGGATACAGGAACATGTTTCTAACAACTATCGTTTATTGGAAAGAGAGATATGAGTCTGGGCTGCTCTCTTACATAGATTAGACCACTCTTAGGTATGATGCATGGAGATCAATTTAGAGTTGTGATTTGATTATTCCAAGCATAGAGAGGGTTGGTCTTCAAGTGACCATTCAACCAAAACCTCCTATGCCTTCTGAAGTAGAGTTAATCAGAGAAGAGACAAAAGAGATCAAAAAATAATAGTTGCCAAGAACCAAGCCCTCCAAGAAAAGGTCATGTATTTGAAGATGAAGATGGAAGCCAAAGAAAAGGATATTTAGAAAATGGAAGAGCAGTACACTTTAATGAAGCACGATTGGGTAAAACAAAACAAGAAGATGAAAATCATTGGTTTATCTAGGAGCTATAGCAAATCTCCTAGTTAAGTTGCCAAGGAAATGCATAAGCTCTGCAGAGAGCTTGGAAAGTGGAAAACTAAAGTTGTGGGAAGCAAAGTGGAGTTAGCTGCATTCAAACAAGAGCAAAGGGCATACGTAGATACATAAAGACAATGGATGAGGTCCATGAAAAAGAATGAGCAGCTTAAAAATGCCCTTCACCAAGAATGGGAAAGGATGACAGAATTACTCCAAGAAAGAAAAGCACTCATATTAGCTTTGGGGCAAGTAAGATAAGAGTTGTCTCAAAGAGAGCAGGACATTGAGGCATGGGCCGTAGCATATGAGGAAATGGATGTCTATTGGGATAACAAGTTTTACCGAGTTCAAGACGAATGTGACAAGTGGATGGCCAATTCGCTAAAGTGACAGTTTTATAATGATCATCTAAGGAAACAAATTTACTCAATAGTCATCCAAGCGAGGGACATGGTAGATAGGATCTAAGGACTTCAAAGATAGATCAACCCAGTTGGCGAATTAAGCCAGGTGATACTTTAATTTTTAGAACAAGCCGAAAAACAATATGACCAAATCAGAAAGTTCTATGGACATAATTCTCATATGATAAGTGATATGTAATTCCCTTCTAAAATCAATGGAAATTATGGATTTTGAAGTCTTGTAGTAAAGCAAATACCCTTGAATACAATTATTACTCATGCATACATATAAATACACCTATGATTATTGATCTATTAATAATTACTTAATTCCTGAAAATTTTGGAATTCACATAAGGTTTAACCATTGCAAATCAAGACCAATCAACATCATCAGTACCCACACATAGTTACTACACCAGAGCAAGAGCAAGGAGAATGGTTGAAGACCATATCGCAAGATTGGAACGGCTCGAGGAAAGCCACAAGCAGGCTCAAGAGGCTATGTTAAAAAGACAAAATAAACTTCAAGCTCAAATCACATAGATGATAGAGCTACTACTAGTTAGGGCTCTAACTCACCTCATGTAAGAAGAAAATACGAATGCTACCATTGAAAGATCCGAGGAGGCAATAGTTAAAGAATTAGGCACCAACCCACAACCGGCCAATGTCCAAAATGTACAACATAGGGCCCTGGCAGCTACTCCTCCACCAATCATCATCATAAACCTTGAGGCCATACCTTAAGAAACAACTAGATGAGCTATTCCTATCCCAAAAGAATATATAGGACTAGGCATTGATGAATAAGAGAAGATTAAGCAAAAGGCCAAAGAAATAGTTGAGGCTGAAAAATAAAGGAATAGGCAAAACTACTACTCCTTGAAAGAATGTTAAAAGCCATAGAGGGGGCCAAATTATATAGCAGTGTGGACGTTGAAGACCTCAACTTAGTCCCAGATCTTGTTCTCCCCTCAAAATTTAAGATGCTAGAGCTTGAGAAGTATAAAGGCACTACATCCCTACAGGGACACATCAAAATGTTTATCAAAAAAATGGTAGGCTACTCACAAGATGATAAACTCTTGATCCACTATTTTAAGGAAACCTATCAGGATCGGCATTGAGATAGTACAATAATTTGAATCATACCCAAATTAAATGCTAGGCTAACTTGGCAAGTGCTTTTCTCTAGCAATACAAGCATATGGCTGACTGGGCTCTAGATCATTTGACCTTTTAAAATTTAAAGAAGGAGTCAACTAAATCTTTCAAAGAATATGTCCAACGATGGAGGGACTTAGCCTCTCAAGTCCAATTGCCCTTAACGAAAAAGAAAATGATAGTGTTATTGGTCGATACTTTGCGTCTACCCTATTATGACAAGCCAGAAGAGAATGCAACAAAAAATTTCTCTGATCTTGTAATCTCTAAAGAAATGATCAAATCAGCCATTAAGGCCGAGAAGTTTACATCAGAAAAGTTCTCTAGTGCAAAGAAGCTAGGACTAGCAAAGAAAAAGGATAAAACACCATCAATCGGTTATGTGAGCTAGCCATATCGCCCAAAACCTCACCCCTATTATCAAAATCTAAGACAAATGCCCTAAAACACTTATCCATACAACACACATCATGCACCTATTTTAACAACCATTTAAGCTACCATTCTAAATCTACTTCCTTAAAACTAGCCAAGACCTAATACCAATACACAACCTTAAAGAACCAATCAAACCAGTCCCCATTTTGACTCTCTTCCTTATTCATATAAGGAAATGTTCGAGAAACTTTTAGAAGCATGGCTAGTAGTGCCAATTTTCACCAAACTGTATGAAGAAAATTATCCCAGCTAGTATGACCCAAACCTACACTGTGAATACCATGCCCTATCGGGTCACTCGATTAAAAACTGCTAACCCTTTAAGCACAAAGTTTAAAGCCTTCTTAATAGAGGTGCCTTCAAGTTTAATAATGCGCCAACTCCTAATGTAGTACTAAACCCTTTGCCAGATCATTTTGTGCCTAGAGTCAACATCATCAGCATTGAAAATAGGCAATGAAGGAAGCTGAGTGTGGAAAAGATTAAAACACCCTTTGAGAAAGTATGGATGGTTTTGACCAAAGCTGAAATCTTTAGCCAGAATCAAAAAAACATTAAAGGATAATTTAATGATGGTGTCAATTTATGGAAATATCACTTGACTTGACTTTGGGGCATACCTTGTAGAGTTGCCCAAATTTTGAGCATTGATTCAAGGGATAGTGAATAATGATGAGATCGAGTTTTTAGAATAGACTAAAGCGAAAGTAGAAAAATCAGTCAACATGGTGGGGAAAAAATTATCACAACCCCTATATAGTATTGACCGCCCTTTCATCATTCATTACAACTAGACCACGCCTTCAAAGGCTGATATTGCCCCAAACTGATTATTAAGGCACCAGCGTCGTTCCCTTATTAAGATAATAAACATGTGCTATGGAAGTATAATGGCAGGGTCACCACTCTAAAAGCTATTACTGCCTAATTGGCATCGGTCGATATCACAAGAGTTAGTCATGTTACAAGAAGCGATGTGTATACGACAGGGAAACCAGTTAAGCCATATGAAGTCAAAATTAAAGGCACAAACATCAGGGAAGGCCATGGTTATCGAAGATGTCCTAGAAAAAAAATAAGAACTAATAAAAGAAAAAGAGGCAGATGAATTCCTAAAGTATATAAAGCATAGCGAATATAGTGTCATGGAGCAATTAAAGCAACAACCAGTAAAGATTTCCTTGCTAACTATATTACTCAGTTCTAAACTTCATCGGAATGCTTTGTTAAAAGTACTAAATCAGGCCCATGTCCCTCAGGACATTTCTGTCAACAAACTTAACTACCTGGTAAACAATATTGTCGCTGCCAACTTTATCTCATTTAGTGAGGATAAAATTTTGGCAGGAGGTAATACTTCAGCAAAAGCCCTCCACATCATGACTCGATGTTGAGGGACCATACTACCTAAGGTCCTTATTGATAATAGCTCTACTTTAAATGTCATGCCATGGAGTACATTATCTCATTTGCTGGTAGATGTTAGCCAAATCAAAGTCATGCAATTTTCAGGGTTTTTAATGGGACAAAAAGGGACATCAAAAAAATTATTTCAGTTACTCTAGAAGTTGGTCTTGGCCCATTTGAAATCAAGTTTCACATTATGGATATCACTTTAACATACAATTGTTTGTTAGGGCGACCATGGATTCATCTCACTTGGGTCATCCTATTGTCTTTGCATAGAAAAGTCAAGTTTATAATGGATGAAAGATTTATGAGTTTATCTGGGGAAAAAGACACAGTCACTATGACATCTATAGAGTCTTCTTACATTAACACAAATGCTCAAACTGATGAATTCTCTTTTAGAGTTTTTGAGATTGTCGATATGACCTTTATATCAAAAGGGTCAGTCATCCCTAAATGAGGCTATCAAAAAACACGTGTATAGGCCTCAAGTTTACAGTAAGGAAATAAGCTTCATCGAAAAAGGACTTGAGAGACATATGCAAGGAATTAGCCAAGCCATTAATGTCAATGGTAAGAATGACAAATATGGATTAAGCTTTAAGTCAAAAAGAGTTTAGAAAAACAAATTAGAAAAAGAATGAGAGAAAAGCAACCATCCCTATGTTTTGGCCAATAGTCAGGCCAGAAATCAACTTTTTACCCCTCGTTGCAGGAAATTTTTTACTATAGAGGAGTCAATCTGAGAAATAGAGATAAAGAAACTAAGAAAGTTGTTATGGTGATCAATAAAGCATTCAAAGAGCATTATGTGGCTGCCATTAGAAGAGATGATGAAGAGTTCACTAAAAATCATGGGATCACCCATGCCCCTTGGATATGTTTTATGGAATTGGACATGCGTTGAGAGAAGCATAGTGCCTAAGCTAATCCCAAAGTAATAACTAAAAAACAAACTCTGTCATCTATAAATCTTTTTTGTAAAAACTCATAATGTTAATTTATCACCAGTAAAAATGAAATTCACATAATCTTTCTTAGCTCTTTTCTTTTCTTACATCTGTGTTTTTATGATTTCTTATCTCAACATCTCATTTCTTTTTTTTGCATCCATACCCCATTCATATCCCATATTCTTTTGCCTATTTCTTCCTTGCTTTTGCCTTTGCAGAGAAACAGATAAATCTGATCAGGATTTAGTGGTAATTTTGAATAGACCATTTGCTCGAATGAGGTCGATCTTGAAGAAAATGTCGATGATCATATGTTGCCTCCTGATTTGTTAAAAATAATTGAACGAGAAGATGAGCACATAATTCCTTATGAAAAGCCTACTAAGATTATCAATTTGGTGAATGATGAAAACGATAAAAAGAAGATAAGAATAAAAACTGCCAAAAAGGCTTTTAACCGAAAAGATCTAATAAGTTTGCTACATGAATTTTGAGACATCTTTGCATGGTCTAATCAAGACATGCCAGGATTGGACGTGGAGATCGTGGTTCATAAATTTCTCTTAAAGTCAAAATGCAAACCGATTCAACAGAAGTTAAGAAGAATGAAACCGAAAATGTTTTTAAAGATAAAAGAAGAGGTTAAGAAATAGTTTGAATCTGGATTTTTGAAAGTGGCAAAATATCCAGAGTGGGTTACAGACATTGTCTTAGTTCCCAAGACAGATGAAAGAGTTAGAATGTGTGTAGATTCTAGCACTTCAATTGAGCAAGCCCAAAAGATAACTTTTTCATTCCTTATATAGACACCCTGGTTGATAATACTGTAAAAAACTATGTATTTTCTTTTATGGATGGATTTTTGGGGTATAACCAAATTAAAATGGCTCTAGAAGATACGAAGAAACCATTTTTATCATAATATGAGGAACATTTTGTTATAAAGCAATGCCATTTAGGTTAAAGAATGTCGGAACAACTTAGCAAAGGGTAATGGTCACCCTATTCCATGACATGATGCATAACGAAATTGAAGTGTACATTGATTACATGATTGCTAAGTCCCCTTAAAAAGAAAGTCATGTAGCGAACCTGCAGAAGTTGTTTGAAATGCTGAGAAAATATCAATTAAAGCTGAACCAGGCAAAATGTACATTTGAAGCTAGGTCTAGAAAATTATTAGGTTTTGTTATAATCGAAAGAGGAATTGAAGTTGATCTGGATAAGATCAAAGCTATACAAGAGTTGACATCCCCATGAATGCCAAAAGAAGTGAAATGTTTCTTGGGGAAATTGAATTGCATTGCTAGATTCATATCTCAACTCATAGATAAATGTGATCTGGTTTTTTGGCTTTTGCAAAAACAAAATCCTGGTGAGTAGGATAGTGAATGCCAAAATGCTTTAAAAAAAGTTAAGCAATATCTCTCCAATCCACCGGTATTGGTACTGCCTACTCTGGGATGACCTTTGATCTTATATTTATTAGTGTTTAAAAGATCCATGAGCTGTGTGTTAGGGCAGCATGATGAGACTGGAAAGAAAGAGCGAGTAATCTCTTACCTCATTAAAAAAATGTTGGATTATGAGGTAAATTATTCCCATACAGAGAAGATATGTTGTGCTCTAGTCCAGACAGCGAAAGGCTCCGACAATACATGTTGTATCATGTTACATGGTTGATCACCAAAATGAACCCAATTAGATATCTGTTCGAAATGCTAGCTTTATCAGGAAGGATAACTAGGTGACAAGTTCTACTATCTAAATATGATATCATTTATGTAAGCCAAAAGGCGATCAAAGAAAGTGCCATTGTTGAATTTTTAGCAAGCCGAGCACTTGATGATTATCGGTCGTTGGATTTCAAACTCCCTTATAAGGACTTGATGAATATTACGGTTGAAAAAGAAGAACAGTCATCAAAAAGATCTACATGGAAAATGTATTTTGATGGAGCATCAAATGCATCGGGCCATGGAATCGACATAATTTTAATATCTCCAAAAAAAGATTATTACCTTTTTATAGCTTGCATAATTTTTTATTGTACCAATAATGTGGTGGAACATGAGGCATGTATTATGGGGCTTTAAGCAGCATTAGAAAAGAAGGCCTAGGTATTAAAAGTCTATGAAGATTCAGCCTTGGTAATTTACTAATTGCATAGAGAATGGGAAACACGAGACCCAAGGTTGCAGCAATATAAAAAATTGATTCTAGAATTATTAGAAGAATTCGAAGAAGTAGACTTCATTCTTCTATTCTGTAATGACAATCAAATGGCGAATGCTCTAGCCACCTTGGGTTCAATATACAAAGTAAACAAAGGCCAAGGCATGATGGTTTAGCCCTGATCAAATTTCTTTTCATTTCGTTTGACATAATGTTTAGCCCTCGTGAAACTTTCTTTTTCCTTTCACTGGACGTGATAGTTTAGCCCTGGTCAAACTTCTTTTCACCTCTGTTTAACATGATGGTTTACCCTTGCTTAAACTCCCTTTTTATTTTGTTTGACATAATGGTTTAGCCCTGATCAAACTTTTTTTTATTTTATTTGACGTGATGGTTTAGCCCTGGTCAAACTTCTTTTCACTTTCGTTTGACATGATGTTTTAGCCCTAGTCAAACTTCTTTTCACCTTTGTTTAACATGATGGTTTAGCACTGCTTAAACTCCCTTTTCATTTCATTTGACGTGATGTTTAGCTCTAGTTAAACTCTTTTTTTATTTTATTTGACATGATGAATTAGCCCTGGTCAAACTTTTTTTATTTCGTTTGACATGATGGTTTAGCCCAGGTTAAACTTTCTTTTCATTTTGTTTGACGTGATAGTTTAGCCCTAGTCAAACTTCTTTTTACCTTCGTTTGATGTGTGGTTTAGGTCTAGTCAAATTTTTTTCACCTCTGTTTGACGTGATAGTTTAGCCTTGGTCAAACTCTCTTTTTATTTCACTTAACGTGATGGTTTATCCCTAGTCAAACTTTTTTTTATTTCATTTTACGTGATAGTTTAACCACCCTAGTCAAACTTTTCTTCACCTCCATTTGACGTGATGGTTTAGCCCTGGTTAAACTTTCTTTTCACTTTTATTTGATGTAATGGTTTAGCCTTGGTTAAACTTTCTTTTCATTTTGTTTGATGTGATGGTTTCACCCCAGTCAAACTTCTTTTCACCTTCGTTTGACATGATGGTTTAGCCTTGGTCAAACCTCTTTTTCATTTCGTTTTACATGATGGTTTAGCCCTGGTCAAACTTCCTTTCACTGTCGTTTAACATGATGGTTCAAACTCTCTTTTATATCTTGTTCGACGTAATGGTTTAGCCCTAGTCGAACTTGTTACATTTAACCTTAGGTATTACCTTTGTATCCTATGTCTACCCGTCGGCTTGGTCCCAGGTAACTCTTTTCATTTGTTGACTCGACTACTTGATCTCAGTTAATTTATCTTATTGGTTGGTTTATGTGTTTTTGCCCTGACTAACTCATTTTCAATATTAACTTTATTGTAGGTTAAAAGTTCCCCTTCTAATCAGTAAGCTCTAATATATATGTTCATATCTCATTTTTCTTATACTTTGTGGCCCAGACGAAATTGTGTCTATTTGGTCTTTGTCCTATTCCTAATTCTCAGCAAAGACAAAAAGAGACAGCTGTAGACACCTAATTTGATCCGAACTGTCTGTCCTTGAAAGTCCCAAGTATCCGAAAACATAAATGTGTGGCCATTTTGATAGAGGTCAACTTCCACCAAAGCGGTTTCACAGTTTTGTAATTTTAATCAGTCATATGTAAATAACTGTATATACACATGATCAAAAAATCCATTTTTTCTGGTAAAAAAATGAATCCACAAAAGAAAAATTATTGTTTGTGAACAAGTTCTTAATAAATTTTGGAAATTACCTTTGGGAATAATCTCACGGTTAATTTTCCTATTTTTAGGAATTTCCTAAGATTTTTCTGAAAAACTCGAAAAATTGGTGGTCAAATATTTTTACTGACATCGGTGTGGTTTTATATTGATTCTCACCCCAAAAATTATAAATATTCAAGGAAAAATATGTGTTGGCATTTTCTATCATGAAGTGTCAAACTGTAAATTTTATAAATTAATGTTGAAATTTGTAGTCTTACGAGTATCGTGCTCGTGAATTTTAATTTGGGTTCTTATTGATCTATTTTTAAAATTTTACAAGTTCATTTTCTTCACTTTAGAAATTAATGTTTTGAATAATATATGGTCTTGAATTTGTTTTACTTCAGTGTCAATGAAATGTCATAATTTTTTTAGTATTGAATACGAGTTTTTCTTTACTCGTAAAATTTTTGGTGGAATCCTCTTGAGTTTCAAACATAAAAATTCATCCAATATTATTGTTTGATTCACATTAAATTATTTTTGGAAAATTTATCTATTTTCATGAGTTTTGAATATTTTCTTAAAATTCCCTTGTTTCTGAAATATAGAGTTTTCTACTCCATAAATGTTTTTGGGATGATTTTTCTTGGTTTATGATTTTTAAAATTCATCAAATATTATTATTTGATTCACCTTAATTCAGTTTTCAAAATTTTTTTCATTTTCATGAGTTTTTATTTTTTTCTCGAACTTCCCTCATTTTCGAAAAATCGAGTTTTCCATTCCATAAATGTTTTTAGGGGAATTTTCTTCGGTTTAAAATTTTTAAAATTCATCTAATATTGTCATTTAACTCCCATTAAAACAATTTTGAAAATTTTAATTTATTTCATGGGTTTTGATTTTTTTCATATATGTTAATTTTCCTGCAGTAAGGCATTTCTCGCAAAATTTTACGAGTTTTTAACTTCCAATCAAGATCTTTTGCACCATTTCATTTCTAAAATTTTGTCTATGATCAATTAACATTAATTCCAATTTTATTTTGATTTTTGGAAATTTTATTTAATTTAATTTTATTTACTTTTTCAATTAGTTACATGCTAACTAGCTTGTTTTCTCATCCAATTACTTTCTAACCAAGTTGGTTACATCCAATTACCCATTACATGTGCTAATCAACTTCATCATGAGTTTGACAATAAAGTGGCTTGTAAGAAAAGATAACAAGAGTATGGGCTTATGACAACAATTATGGTTATCCAACCTAACAAGCCATCTTTTCATCAAATAAACAAATAAAAGGGGCCATTCGGCCATTCCATTTGGGCAGCAATATCCTCTATAAATAAAGGACATTTTTCTTCATTAAGGAGTTTTTGGGGGGAAGAGAGGAAAAAATTGGAGAGAAAAAGAAAAAAAAAGAAAAAAATAAGATAAACTGTTGCCCTTTTGATTTCAGCCAAGGTAATCACCTTCTTCCTTCCTATTTCTTGCTGATTTCATGGTCATTTTCTTGTAATATCACATGTATATATGTTGTCTTGCTTGATTAGTGGTAACTTGGTTGTTATCTATTTGAAAGTTTGTGTTTTTATGCATGAATATGGTGTATACATGTGTTTTACTTGTTTTTCATCATGAAAAATTTGTTTGCTTGATGAATCCCACCTTGGCTGAACCTAATCTTGAGTGGATGATGATGGTTTTGGTTAGTTTTAGCTTAGAATTGATATTAATATATTATTCTGTAACAAATGTTAAACTTAGGAACCAAACCCAAAAAAATGAAAAATTTTTGCTCTAACAAATCCCATGTTTAACCGAATCTTAATGAGTATTTTTGCCATGTTTTACTGCTGATTCCAAGCTGATTTCATGCCTTAATGATGTGGTTTCATGATGGTTTTGGTTGATTAAGGACTAAATTGCAAATGTTTAAAAGTTTAGGGGTTAGTTTGCAAAGTATAGTAAAATTGTAATTTTTGGTGTATTATGTTAGTCCTACTATTGCACATGGCATATTGTAAATGTTTGTACATATTTTTCTACATGATTTAATGATTTTAGAGATGCATAATCATATTTGACTTAATTGAAAAAAAAATAAAAATAAACGGACCAAATAGTAAATTTTAAGTTTTAATAATAAAATCAAAATTTTAATCATATTTTTGGCTTTTAATACTCCCATGGTTATTTGTAAGGGGTATAAAAGTTTTTAAAACTTTTCGCATCCTTTTGTTCTCCATTAAGATACGAAATGAAAAAAATAATAAAATAAAATAAAATAATAAATGTAATAAATTGAAAATTTTACCCTAAGGGTAAAAAGAAGCGACTGAATCTGGCTTGTAATTTTCTATGTGATTTTTCATGGTTATTTGATTTATTTAATGCTTAATTTTATATTTTATCATGTTGGGGCCAACTTGTTATTTTAGGGAAACTTAGGGACCACTAGGGAAATATAGCATTTAATTGGTTCTCCTGTGGGATGCTAAAAATATTAAAACTTTTCGTATTCTTTTGGTTCTCCGTTAGGGTATGAAATTCTATTTTTGAAAATTTAGAGACTTAACGACATTTTTGTGTGTTAGGTTATTTTAAATTTAAATCACCCATTTCGGATTTTTTAAAAATTTTTTTAGCATTATTAATCAATTAAGGACTAATATTCAATTTTGAGAAATCTAGGGATCCATTAGTAATTTTCATACCTTAGGTCATTTTTGTAATCTAAATTATCCATTTAGAGTAAGAATCGACATTACTTGTCCTTTTGAGTCCATTACGAGTACCTAGATACTCTCATGTTAAAGGTATACCTAGGGGTATTTTCATAATTTTCCCTCACTATATGTTTTTATGCCAAAGGTGAATGTTTAGGGTTCATTTAGCCTTTGTCAATCATTTTTTAGTCTATTAGGGGTACCGGGGTATTTTCATGTCAAAGGTATACTCAAAGGACATTTTCATAAGTTTCTTTATCGGGTGCCTTAATATTGATGGTAAGCCTTAGAAATATTTTAATTTTCCTGAGAACCCAATTCTAAGTAGTTACCGGGTGCCTTAGCGTCAATGGTAAGCCTTAGGAATATTTTAATTTTCCTTAGAACCAAATCCTAAGTAGTTACTGGGTGCCTTAGTGTCAATGGTAAGCCTTAGTGATATTTTAATTGTTCCTAGAACCTAGTCTTAGGTAACCACCGGGTGTTTCTATGTCGAAGGTATACTTTAAGGATAGGGTCATTTTTCTTTTATCTTTTTAGTCCATAGATTTGAATTAGTACTTTAGTATCTAGACTGAGTCATAGGTCTCTTATTTTTGTTTCAAATAAAATTCGTATGTCTTTGTAAAATAAAGGCAACATCTTAGAGTTAGAGTGATGCATGAAACTCCTCCCACCCATATATGATAGGGGTCTTATGGATCATTCTAATGGCGAGATACCCTTTTCAAAATGGAAATCAAGAATTTTATACAAATAAAAACCTTTCACATTTTGCCAGGTACTCCAGTAGGATGTGAAAGACATTTTGATTTTTTTGAATCTTTTATGTCCTTTTGGTTTTCCGTTGGTGTATAAAAGGGAATAACAAAAACTTTGTGCCCCATTTGGTTTTCTGTTGGAGGTGCGTAAGACATTTTGATTTTCAAAATGCAAAACCCTAATTTTCTCTCATGGAACAATAAAATCTTATTTTAACAATACAGGAATTGTAATTAAGTACCAGATATTGAAGCCGAATAAAAAATTAAAGTTCAAATTAACCACGATTAATAAGGTACCAATTTTGGGCACCAGGAGAGGGTCGATCCTTACTTATGGCTGTAACCAACTCCCAAACCCTTAAAAATGATCTTTCGTACTTCGTAGACCATGAAATTTATCTTTAGGGTTTTGTGACCTTTAAAGCATTAATTCTGACAGGTGACCAATCTCACCTGGCCAAAACAGATTGGTGGCAGCTCCAACAAATGGTCATTTCATGATGACTATTTAGGGTTAAGATGGGCGAACAATTCATCTTAACTAATATTAATATCGATATGGCTTAAAAAAAGGAGAATAAATAGTTTTGAAATTATGATACATCACCACTTATATAGTCAAGTGCCGTTTAAGTTGGGTGGTAAGGATTTGCATCTAGGCCACGTTATGATAGCATGTGATGAACAAAGTGCCATTTGAAGACTGTTCTTAGATAAAAAAAGATGAATATTCAATAGTTAAATTAGCTTTTAATAATTCTCTTGTCAAAATTCAAAAATCATTGCTGTAGATAATGTCACGATCAAATTTCCTACTTTTAGGTTTTTTTGAGCTTTTTCGTAAAACTTAAAAAATTGAACATGATTTATTTTTATAGACACCACAAGGTGTCAATATGCATTCTAAAAAGTTAAACATATTTAAGAAAAATTATCTATTGGCATTTTATACCACAACGTGTCAATTTGTGAATTTTGCCAAATTTGTCAAGTTTATCATCATATATTTATGCCGATACGCATTCTAAAAAATAAAAAATATTCAAGAAAAATTATATATTGGGATTATATACCATAAGATGTCAAGTTTGCCAATTATTTTTGAATTTCTCAGAGTATTGCGAGCATTTTACGTAAGAATCTTTTTGGTAAAGACTTATTTCAAACTTCAAATTTTTATTTTTACCATTTGTTAATTAATTTTTTGTATAATATGTTGTATTTAATTCATTTTATAAGTTTCAATGTATTTTTCAAAATTTTTTCGGTTCTAAAATACAAGTGTTCTTTTATTTGTAAAATTTTTAGCAGAATTTTTTCAAGTTTTGAACTTAAAAATTCTTTTAATATCCCTATTAAGTTACCATAAAATCAGTTCTGAAAAATCCTAATCCATTTTGTGGATTTTTCTTAATTCAAAATATAAAGTTTTCTACTCTGTAATTTTTTTGGTTGGATTTTTTCAAGTTTATAATTTTTAAAATTCTCAAAATATTTTTAGTAAATTCATAAGTTTTCTACTCTGTAATTTTTTTGGTTGGATTTTTTCAAGTTTATAATTTTTAAAATTCTGAAAATATATTTAGTAAATTCATACTAAATCAGTTTTTTAAAATTCAACTTATTTTATGAGCTTTGAATTTTTCATAGATCAATTTTTTCGTGAGGATTTTTCTCATATATAATTTTACAAGTTTTGGATTTTCAATCAAAATTCTTTTCATTATTTCATTTTCAAAATTTTGTTTTGATTATTAATCTCAATTTTAATTCTTTTAATTAATTAATTAATTAATTATTATTTTAATTTTATTTTGGATTTTTTTACTAGTTTCATGGAAACTAGTCAATTGATTTCTAACTTTTTCTTCAACCTATTTAGTTGGTTTCTAATTACCCATTAGATGATATTATCTAGATAATCATGAGAAAATATTATGATATGACCATTAGTACACATTTATTTAATGCAATTCTTATCAAAATTATAATTACCCATGCAAATAAAATGAAAAAAAAAAAAGAAAATAGGGGCCATTTGGCTAACCTGATTTTAGCGAAGATATTGACTGATTCTCCCCTTTATATATAAGGTGAGAAAACTTCAAGTAGGGGGATTTGGCATTTGCTAAGAAAAAACACAAAAAATTCTAAAGATATATTTATTTTCAAAATTTCTAAAGCTCTTAAGGTATATTTTCTTCTAAAAGCTTTGATTTTTGTTCATTTCATTTATTTTTCTTCCATTTAATAAGCCTATTGGTAGCTTGAGCTCATGGATTTGGTTCCATGTTAATGGCCAAGTCTGAAGGCTATGATCATTTTTTTTTTGTTTTAGTTGTTATATTTGATTGTTAGTTAAAATAGTTTGATTTTCTTCATTATGCTACATGTTTGTGATGGAAATAATGGTCTTTTCTTTGCTACTTTCATGGTGACTACGATGGTATATTTTGATATATTCTTTATGATCCTTTTTGTTTTTTGCATATTTAGGTTTGATGATTCATGACTTGCGTTAAAAAAATAGAATAATATAAAATAATAATGTTTCTCCTGTCTTTCTTCTGATGGCCGAATATAATGATGTTGCTTAGTTAAGTTTTCATGTTGATTTAAATGGGTTTTAGACTATATTGTCTTGTTTAAAAATTGTAAAGAGTTTAAAATAATTTGCTAAAACTTTTTAGGGCCATGGATGGGTAGATCCATGTTAGCTGAATTTTCAAGTGTGATTGGTTAATGTTTTTTTTAATATATTTTAAATGTTATTTTCTAATTTTATGATGTTTAGGGACTAAATTGAAAATTTAAAAATTTATTCAAAGATCATTCAGGTTTGGCCAAGCCTTGTTAGTGAATTTTGGATGCAATTTTTGTGTTGATTTCAACAAATTTGATGTTTTAATTATGTAAGGACCAATTCGCAAATTTAGGAATGTTTAGGGACCATTAGGAAAGCTTTCACTTTAGGGTTAAAATGATCATTTCACATTAAATTCTTATTTAGGGTATTTTGGTAATTTTTGAATATTTCTAGCATTCCACTGGTCCCTTAATTGGATGTTGAAAATATAAATAACTTTTGTATTCTTTCAGTTCTTCGTTAGGGTACGATATGCAATTTTGATAAATTTAGAGACTTATTTGCATTTTTTGCATTTTAGGTCACTTTTATATCCAAACTACCCATTTGGGGTATAAATCATCATTACTCACCTTTTTGAGTCCTTTAGGATTATCGGGATACTTTTATATCGAAGGTGTACCTTAGAGGCAACTTGTTAATTTCCTTATAACTGAGTTTGTTATAGTCCCCATGACAAAGTGTGTATTTAGGATAGGTTCACCCTTCTGTGACCTTTTTTCGTGTCCTTTAGGCTTATCAGGATGCTTTCATGTCAAAGGTATACCCTAAGAGCATTTTGGTAATTTTGCATTAAAACTAGGTCTTATGTGATTACTAGGATACTTTCATGTTGAAGGTACACATTGGGGATAGATTCTTCATTTTAGACTATTTTTGGGTCTTAGGATATTCCATTAATATTTTTATTTATACTTTAGAAAATTAAGGCAATGTCTTCAAGTTAAAATAATAAGTAAAATTTCTCCCAAAATATGAAAGAGGTTCTATGGATTATTTTAATAATGAGATATCATTTTCAAAGTGAAAATCGAGATATTCATCAATTATAAAAAAATAAAACCTTTTACATTTCTCTAGCCTTCCGACAGGTTGCGAAAGTAATTTTGATTTTTTTAAACCTTTTGTGTTCCTCTGGTTTTCTAGTCGGATACAAAAGAGAATGATGAAAAAATTTCATGTTCCATTGGTCCTTCGGTGGGGTGTGTAGGAGATTTATTTTTCAAAAATTTTAAAAACTTGATTTTCTCGACATGGAATAATAAATTGGTTTCATAAAAAATTATTTTGGGAATTGCAATTAAATGCCATATGTTGAAACCGGATAAAAATTAAAATTCAAGTTAATATGCAATTAATAAAGTATCGATTTTTGGATGAGAAAGTTGATTCTTACTTGTAATTCTAATTGATTCTCGAGGCCTTTTATATGATCTCTGGTATAATTGTGGACCTTAGAGTTGGTATTCTAGGTTTCATAACCCTCAAAATACGAACTTCGATAGGTGACCAATCTTACCTAGCCCAAATAGATTGGTGGCAGATCCAAATAATTAGTCATTTTATGATTAACTCGAATGAGTGATTTATCTCGAATTGCCCCATGGTAATTGCCCAAGCCAAGGTAGATATTGCCTTTTTTCCTCCAAGATTGGGCAAAAGGGTATTTGGTAAATTTAAGATAGGATAAGTAGGTTGGGTCAAATTTTAGTATTGTGATAGAAAATGGTTTTATTAGGTTAGTATTGGTCTTAATTAGTTTCAGACAAAGGTAAAGTTTGGTTCTTTAAGCTGTCTTTCTAGGTTTTTAACCTAAGCAAATTTATTTCCTTAGATACCATTTTCGATTGTTATCTAAGGTTTCTTTAGATGAGGATGCCTTGTACGTTTCCATTTAAAGGGCCTTCTTAAGTGTAATACTTCTTGATTGAATCAAAGTTGACAAGGCTGGGCAAGTCGTTGCCATGCATCTTAATTAAAATCAACGCTCCACTGAAGAAAGCTTGCTTAACCATGTAAGGACTTTCCCACTTTGGGGTCCTTTTTTCTCGAGTATCTTTGTGTATTAGGAGAATTTTTTTGAACACTGAGTCTCCTTCTTGGGATTGATGAGGATAGATTTTTTTTCTATAAGCTCTCATCATATGGTTTTCATACATTTGTCCATGATATATATCTTTGACCTTCTTCTCATTGATGAGGCTAAGTTGTGTTAGGAATGCCCTAAAAATGAAAGAGATTTTGATGTATTTCATTAATATGAACTAATTATTTATACATACATGTTGAAGTTATCATTATATGATTGCTATTCCATCCTCATTTAGTTTTACATGTTAAAGTAAATGTGAGCAAATATGGCTCATTGACTACTTTTGTTTATACCATTAAAATGTTGCATATAATGGACTTTTTATATAGGAAGACAACATTCTAAGGTAAGTAGTCTAAATAGGTAGTCCATAATCTATGGGGTTAATATGAGCAATTAATTTATGTTAAGACTATTATGTTGATTAAATCAAAGTAGAGAGATGGCTTAACTTGGTCATCTGGAGTTGTTTAACTCTTAAGTAGAGACATAGATATATTACCTAGAGGTGGTGATATATTGAATTGGACCAAAGTGCAATTAGTCCATTAATAAGTCCATTTACATGGATTAATTCATTTTTAATATTCATTGTGTAACTACCTTAATCTTGAGTGAGTAATTGACTCCATGTGTATAACTTGTATGCTTTGATGTTCTAAAGGCTAAAGTATCTCAAGGTAGTAAGCTACTAGACAGGTTTATTGGACATATGACTTATACTCGATGAGAGCTTTACTTATGGATATGGAATAATAGCTCCTATAAATAGTTAAGATTATCCTCCTAAAAGGCATTATATGGTATAGTGAAAATGGATGAAGCCTCAATTATTTGTATGTCAAATGATAAATTGTTCACAAGTTGTGAAGAATCATTTCACATGGAGAGTATAATGGAACTTTAAGATAAGGTGATCAAGTAGGTAAAATAAACTTTTAACCTTAAGTTGATCACGAATATCATATGAGGATATTACACAAATGGCAAAGTCCTTGGATAAAAAGGCTATTTATAAATTTTACATAATATGATACATAATTGGGAGTGCAATCTTAGGTCTTTAGTGGTACGACTCAAAGATTAATAATCATGTTATTAATTATTCAAGATAGAATAATTAATACTTAAATTATTGGAGCCTAACTATAAAAGTCTAATTAGTCCCTCCACTAGCTTAACATAATTCCTTAATAGTTGGTTATTGATCGGAATATCTAGAGATGAAAGATTCTCAATATGGTAAAGTGGTACACTGGGTTCACTCACCGTAGGATTGTAGGCATTTTCTTCAGTAAATAAAGGAAAATGATTTTTTGGTATTATTTATTTTGGATATATATTTAATTTGATTAAATTTTTATTTATACAGGAATAAGTAATTTAAATTAATTATATTCATCTTTTGATAAAAATATAAGAATTAATTTAAATTAAATATATATGGGAAATTAATTATTTACATAATTAATTTAATATCTATTAAGACTTGTTTAAATATTTATTTATAAATTAAACATGGATAATACTCTAAATAAATTCAAAATTTTATTTTATTTATTTATTAATATTAATATACGTTGAATTGATTATTTTATTATAGTTAATTTTATTTTGATAATTAATACATATATATTCTATTCGAATAAAATTGCCATGATTTTATTTCAAATTAGAATTGAAGTTATAGAAAATTATTGAGCTTAATAAAATTAACAATTTAATCAGGATTAATTAATATTTAGATTAAACAAGCTAAATTTCATAAAATAAATTTGGGCCAGAAATATTGTTTATGGACATTAAGGTTTGGGGCAAATTATAGTGGGCACCTATACTAGGGTTGGCGCCATATATGGGTTTTATGGAATTAATAAAATAATTATTTTAGTTAAAAAATTAAAATTAGAGCTACTTTGTTACCTGATATAAATAAAAGGCTTATGCTTAAGGTTTTTTCTTAGACTTTGGCGCCACATCTGGAGGTTTCTAATCACAATATCTCATGATTTTAAACTTGGTGGCATAAGGTGGTCATTAAGAAGAATTAAGCCGTACAAATCTAAAGTTGATCGAGATAAAGAGTGCCCACATACTCCACCATCTAGGAATTGAAGAATAATGGTTGAAGCTTTCACACGGATCTAGGAATTCTTGGATGGCATCTTTAGATCTGTAACTCAGGTAACTGATTAAGATGGTTTTATTGTATATAACAACATGATATAGTATGATCAGATTAAAAATTTTTAAAATTTTGCTGCGCATCTAATTAGTTTTACCTACAAGTTGCTCATATCGATTTTTTACCAACTATGCTTCCTCAAGCTATGATTCCATCAAGATCTTGAGCGAAAGGATTTTGATTTCGATGGGCAAGACTATCCCTATCTTGTAGACTAGAGAGAACGGGGTAGCTCTAGTAAAAGTTTGAACTGTTGTGCAATAGGCACGCAGCACAAAAGGTAGCTTCTCATGACAATCATTATAAGTTTTGGCCATTTTCTTTACTACTTTTTAATGTTTTTTGGTTGTTTCAACTGTCCTATTCATTTTTGGATGGTATGGCTTTGAATTGTTGTGCTTGATCTTAAACTAGGAACAAATTATTTCCATCATTTTGTTGTTCAAGTTCACGCATTATCTATCATGATATGTTTGGGAGTCCATATCCGTAAATGATGTCCCGTTTCACAAACTTGCATACAATAAATGTGGTGATGTTGGAATATGAGGTCGCTTATACCTATTTGGTGAAATAATCCATAGCAGCCAAGATAGAGCGATGCCCACTCGAAGCTTTGGGAATGATAGGTCTAATCATATCCATGCTCTATATAGAGAAAGGCTATAGAGTTGTCATGACATGTAGGGGTAAAGGTAGGATATGGATTTTGTCTGCATAGATTTAGCATTTGTGACAATGGTGAGCATAGACAATACAGTTTTTTTTGTTTTTAGTGTCAACTAGTAAAACCCTGACCTCATTACTTGCTTTGCAATTTTGTGTCCGTTAGCATGTGTACCATCAATTCCTTCATGGACTTCCTCTATAATTCTCTTAGCTTTAAAAGTGTCTGTACATTGGGGTAATGTTTGATCCTAGCTTTTTTGGTAAAGGACTTCACCATCCAAAGCGAAACTTGTAAACATTCTTCGAATAGTTTGCTTGTCAATTTCTATAGCATGCTCTAGGTATTGTTGGTCTTGAATGTACTGAAGAATGTTACTGTACCATGGCAAGCCATCCCTTTCTTCTTCTATACTATAGCAATAGGTGAAAGCTTTGTGAATAATTATTAGGATAGATGTGACTTTTAACTCATGGGTTCTTCAATACCAAGTTTCCCATTATGAGTTTATAGATTAGCAAGATAGAGTCCCCTTACACTTATAAAATTCTAACGCCTTCTTAGTGGACACTAGGAGCCCTAATAAAGATGCCTCATATTCGCTATGTTGTTTGGGTAATCAAAGTTTATTTTGGTGGTGAAGGGATAATCATTTCTATTTGGTGAGATCAGAATAACCTCGATTCTGTGCCACAATGTGATTAAAGCTCCCTCAAAATACATTTTCCAAGTTTGACTGCAATCGATACCATCCTTTACTTTCGATAAACATATTAGGTCCTCGTTTGGGAATTTGAAATCTAATAGTTCATAATCCTTTTTGGCTTGGCTTGCTAAGAATTCAGCTATTGCGCTACCTTTGATGGCTTTCTAGCTTACATAAACGATGTCATATTTAGATAACAAAACTTGCCACGATGCCAACTTTTTTGACAAAGTAGGAGCTTCACAAAGGTATTTGATAGGATCCTGTTTGGCGATCAACCATATGTGATATAACATGTATTGCCTTAACCTTCAAGTTGTTTAAGCCAGAGCACAACATAACTTCTTAATTGTGGAGTAGTTATTTTCATACTCTATGAATTTCTTGCTTAGATAGTATATTCCTTATTCTTTCTTTCTCGACTCATTATGCTGACCTAGTACATAACCTATAGACTTGTCAAAAACTGACAGGTATAAGATTAGTGGCCGATTGCATGCCAATAGGACAAGCACTACTGAGCTCAACAAGTAACACTTGACCTTGTCGAAAGCTTATTGGTATTCATCATTCCATTCACCAAGGCTCTATTTTTGGAGTAGGCGACAGATCGAATCTCATTTGTTAGTTAACCAGGATATGAATCTAGCTATATTGTTTAGTCCCCTGAGGAAACTTTTTACATCTTTTTGAGTACAAGGAAGTGGAAGGTTTTGGATAGCCTTTACCTTTTTAAAATCAACCTAAATTCCTCATTCACTCATAATAAAGCCTAATAGCTTGTTGAAGGTAAAAATAAAGGTGGACTTAGTTGGATTTAGATTAGTTCATATTTGCAATGCCATTTAAAGAGTTTACGAAGGTTAGTGACATGCTCAATCTCTTTTAAGGATTTAACAATCATATCATCAGCATAGACCTCTATTTCTTTGTGCATAAGGTCATAGAATAATGTCACCACTACCTTTTGGTAAGTTACCTCAATGTTCTTAAGTCTGAAAGCATAATCTTGTAATAAAAGGTACCCTACAAGATCACAAAAGTGGTTTTCCCCATGTCTTCGATGCCATGTGTAGCCTAAAAATCCATCCGTGAAGGAAAATAAAGAATTTTGGTGGTATTGTCTACTAGGGTATTGATGTGAGGTAAAGGCAAATTATCATTAGGGCAAGCTTGGTTTAAGTCCTTGTAGTCTACTCATATCTATACCTTACCATCTTTTTAAGGGACCAGGACAATGTTGTCTACATATTCAAGAAACTTAGATACTTTGAGAAATCCCATGTTAAACTGCTTTTTTACTTCTTCTTTAATCTTTAGAAGTATCTCTGATTTTATTCTCCTAAGTTTTTATTGTACGGGTTTGCACCTGGGTTTTAAGGGAAGTTTGTGAACCACTATGATGTTATTTAGACTAGGCATGTCTTGGTAGGACCAGGTGAAGACATCCTGGTGTTCGCAAAGAAGGTTAATCAATTTGGTCCAAGTTCATGGGTTTATAGTTCTATCTTGACCTCTTTCTCATCTTTCTCGCGCTGAGGTTCTCATCTTTCTCGTCCCGAGGATCATGGTTTATAGGCTTCTCATTAGGCAAGGTTTGTTTCTTTTCATGTTCAATTAGTTCCAACAAATCGAGTAGCATGGTGTTTTCCTTAAAATCCTCTATAGATTTAACCTCACCGGTGTAGATTGGTTACTCAAAATTGATTTTTGAAATTTTAGTAAGGACATTCATGTCATTTTCATCCAGACGCCTAAAAATATAAAGAAGAACAATATTGATGGAAAAATATACAAAGAGAAGAAAAAAAGTCGAAGGATTTGACAAAAAATATGATGATGGACACAAGAGATGGAGTATAAAATGCTTAGTCAATTTTATTATTAATGCTTGATAAAGTACACTCATACAAAGGATCCTACAATGTTTTTAGGCAAAAGCATGTAGGTTTAGTTTATAGCATTACTTCAAATTAGATCTAAATATTATAGGAATCTCTGTTTCAGTCCAAATGCTTGGAATGAATCTTAGAGTGCATATATCAGTCTCATGGTCTGTTGCTAAAGTTGCCAGCTTATCGATTATGTTATAAAGAAGTCTTTGAACGTCTTGCTCAAAATAACCATTACGTCGTTTGACCCAGTAGTTCCTCCCTAATTTAAATTGATGTATCCTCCTGAACGAAAACATTCTCATAGCAGTGCCAACACCATTGGTTCATATTCTAAATCTTGACCTGTTAGAGGCCATTCTCTTTTTTCTGTACTTTTTGAGCTTGTCTTTTCTATTGGTGGGCATTAGGCTTAAATCCTAGACCTCTCTTGTCAATTTGATGGGCGACTTTCAAAGCTTTAGAGATCCCTTATTGATGTTTTCCTAGTTCTTTTTTAGCTGGGGCACTTTTACTGATAGGTAACTTGAAAGTCATGTAAATGCTTTTTGATAGATAAAGGTTAACCATGGGAGAGCCTTTTTTGACACAAGTGGCATCAACAAACTCAAATGATTAGAAAGAGGATTCCGACATACTCTCATCAAGCTTAAAATAAAGGGCATCATGGAAGTGGTGGCACTAATATCTTTCTTACCTCTAATATTAACAATTTTGTTTTCTTTGACAAATTTTAACTTCCAGTGCAATAAAAATGCTATTACCCCCAGAATGAATCTAAGGTCTCCCCAACAAGCAATTGTATGATGGAGCAACGTCCATCACATAAAAACTACTTCATATGTGCATGGCCTTATCTAGAGCTGGATAGTGATATTCCCAACAACTTCTCTACATATTCCATTGAATGCTCGCACCATTGTGCAGCTAAGCTTGACATGAGAAACGTCAATAAAAAGTTTGTTTAAGCACATCAAAGGCATTATGTTTAAGGTTTGCTATTATTGATAAGAACTTTTGGTAGCTTGTTTTCTTACAATAGGTGGTAATGTGGAGAGATTCATAGTTCTCCTACCTCCATGGAGTATTTCATTAGCACTAAAAGATATGTAATTATCCACGTAGTATTGCTCACTAAACAATCCACTTGGCCTATCAAAATGTCAGGTGAGGCATAGGCTTCATTCAAGAACTTGAATATAGCTTTTCCATAAACTTCAAAACTTAAGAGCAATGATAGCACATATATCTTAGTAGGTTGCTTGTTTAGCTAATTAAAAATGCGATATTCGTTGTGCTTGATGAATTTGAAAAATTTCATAACCTCTTTCTTGCTTACTAATTCTTTGACTGTTTTTAAATCTGATTATTTCCTTACTTCCTTTTGTGTGTGAATTGTTGAGGGAATATTCTCTTTGTTAACTTTGACTTTAGGTACAGTTGAGGCGTACCATTTGCCACTGTGAGTTAGATGGCTTACACTTGTGAGGTCAATGATGGTTATTTGTTGGCTAGATTCCTGGTAATCACTACTTTGTATAGGTTTCATAGGCTAATTTTGGTATCTAGATGATTGGCAAACAGGGTCAATGATCTTTTGAATCCATAGAGAGGGACATTCCTATCCTTTTCTATAGCATTCGTGGAAATATCCATGTTTTCCTCTCATTCTTCATAGAACTCAATTTGTGAATGGCCCATCATCTCTTGGACTAATCTTAAGAATTCTTAATAATGTTTTGCCTCTATCCACAGTAGTAATAGCAGGATTTGGCAAGCTCTTCATCTTGATATTAACCTTCTGAGACTAACTAGACCTTTATGAGTGCCTTTCAAGCACTGCTTATTAGCATTTTAACCTTTATGACATTTTTTTGGGCCTAATAATGCTTCCCATCATTTATAGCTTCTACTCTTACTTGTGGTCAAACATTAAGCCCTACCCTTTACTCGATTTTGATCACTTCCCTTTTAAATAGGCTTTAAACTTTTCTTTTAAAGAAAGTGCAATTTTAATGCTATGACCTTGTCTTTTAGCATGGTATTCTCATCATAACATTTAGGATAAGGAGGTGACCTTGGAGTTATAAATACTTAACTACCAATTAACCTATTAGTAAGTGAGCATAGATCTCTTTACACAAATAAGGAAGCAAATCTAAATGCTCTCTTTCCTAAGGTGCTTGTTAATGTATTTGAATAGATTTGATTAATTATCGGACCATAAAAAACTATTTTTTGAAGATCTCTTCCCTTTTGGTGCTCTGGGGTTACTTTGGTTGTGAAATGAAGTGTTCTGAATAGAATTTTGAACTGGGTTTGATGAAAGACTCATGAAAGGTTAATCTAGTAGAGTATACTCATTATGGTACTGAGACATACGAGTTGAAAGCAAGATATGCCATGCAAGGGAAACACAAGCTCAACATTGAATAGAGATTCTAAATGATCTTGGTAGGGCTTTTGCTTCACCTTCTTCACTTTGCCTTTAGCAGTAGACTTCTTGGTAAAGTTGAAGGATCCCCTTTCTAACATCTTATTGGTCTTTATGGCATTATCAATCATTTCTTCAGATATCCAATATTAGTGAAATTTTTTTTAGCATTCGCTCTTAACTTCTTGTACTAAGAGATTACAAGGTGTTGACGGACATGACTATCATCTTTTTATCAGTTAATGGAGGGTAACGCCTCTTCTTGCCACTTTTAGGTGTATTGCCTGATGTTTTGGGTACTTTTTTTTCCATGTTCAATAGAGAAAGACGATATAGAGCCGAGTTGAATATATCTTATACTAATCAAGGAAAGCTCAAGCCAAATCTGCCCATGACTGAATTTTTGATTGGGTTAAGCTCATATACCAATGAGCAACTGCCATAGTTAAGTTGTCTTAAAAATAATGTATTAATACTTTTTCCTTGTCTTCATGTCTGATCATCTTTCGGCAATATATAAGGATATGTGTAGTAGGGTGTGTAATTCCATTGTATTTATCAAAATCTGATACTTTGAACTTTAATGGGATGACAAGGTTTGAAACTATGCCTAAGGATTTGGCATCCACAATTCCAAGTATATCACTTCCTTCTACAGCCTTGAGGTGTTTCTCCAATAGCTTGTACTTACTTTCATTTTCAACAGTGTCGGCACACTTTGAACCAGCTACTTTTTCTAGTTCTATTTGTTCACTGAGGTTTGAAACTAAAGGATTTATTGGTTACGACCCCATATTCACACCATGATATCCCTGAGCCAGATATGGTTCCATACAGTTTATATGGATGAATGGTTGAGCAGGTGGGATCGATGCTATTAAGGGTGGCTATTCTTGGAATGCCTTTTTATGAGTATTAATGATCTTAATCACTTCATTCAGATTAACTTCAGGGTTGGTTGGTTCCTTACCTTTATTAGTGGTACTTGCTTGCCTTTTATCCTTTAAGGCAGTAGCCAATAATTTCATTGATTCAGCACCTTGATTTTGCAGTTTATCAGTTTTATAAAGCATTTGTTCTTAAGCCTCTCGATGCATAACTTTAAGCCTTATGATATAAGCTCGGCGATCATTTTCCATTACCTTTCGATTGTGTGTTTTGAAGACCTTTTCACTTTAGAGTGATGTCGGATTAGACTTATTGTGATATGATGAGTATGATGTATGCATAGATATGATAATGTTATATAAATAGAAATAACATGATTAAACATATTAAAACATTTATACAAAGCAACAGGTCAAGAATAAGTATCTTCCATTTGAACAAAGCATTAATTACAGCCCATCAAGTTTGAAAGTAATCAACTTTGAAATTATTGCAAGCGATTACACTATTTATTACAAATTCTAAAAGGTTTAACAACTCTTGTCCATTTTCTTCTATAGGAATTAAGTCTCGCCTCACAGTTTTGGCCAATTTGACCATGTAATCTACAGTGGTTTGAACCATGCAAGCCCATATTTAGTAAGGTCTTAAAGACGTTCCTTATAATCTGATTAAGATTGGTCAGTCAAGATCCAATTATGTCATAGTTCTTTAGAATATCTTGCAATCTCTCAACCTAATCTTGATGGATTTAAAAGGCATGCTCCAATTCCTAAACCCTAGTAGTCAAAGCTTTATTCTTCACCCTTCAGTCTTGAAGAACTTATACTCGAGCTACTAGGCTTTTTTTCTTTTTTGATAAACCAATGTAATTGTGTGAATCTTATTGAGTTTTTCCATATGGTCTTCACCTGAGCCTTTCCAGCCACTAAGTAATTGGTAAGAGAAACATGCTTCACTTTTTATTTGGCTAGGGATTTTTCAGTTCCTTGATATTTCTTTGCCTTTTAAAGTGCCATGTTGTCCTTTTTTCAAATCCTAAAGATCTTCTTGATGGCGTTTTTCATAAAATTGCATATCCACCCTTCTCGAACTTAACACTCATGGTTTTATTGGCTTTTCTCTTCTTGCAACTGATGAATTTCTTTAGTAAAACTTGCTTTTTCTTATACAGACTCATGCTTCAGGATCTTGATCTCAGATGGAGGGTTATTTATCGAAACATAGGGGATTGCATTAGTAGGTAAAAATATGGTATTGTTAACTTGCCTAGTTATCCAATATTTATAGGCTGGAGTCATAGTTTTCTCTCTTTTCAATATGGTACGGTAGGTTTTTCCCCATGCATCAAAGATCTTTTGCACCTGCCTTATGTAGCCATCCTCTCTATATTTAAAATTTAGAGGATAAGGTTCACTAGTGATAGGGACAAACTATGGGCAATCAAATTGTTGTAAAGCCATGAGCAAAGCATAACAAATACTCCCTATAATCCATTAAGAGGTATCTAATGAAATGGCTTGTGTTTGTACACAATCAAGCCAGGAATAATCCAATTAACTATCTAAGTCATTTCATTAACATTCAAATCTCGAAACTTTGCAATCCATTGATCTTTAGTGGTATCTTATGGCCATATCTTTTCAAGAACTTGGTGAAAGGACTAAAATTTGGCATTTATAGCTGTAGCTACTGTTACCTAAAAAATGACTAAAGAGCCATACATACAACATTGATAAGCATCCAATGAAGCATGCTTTACCTTTTATCCTCCAAAAATTTAAGGACTACATAGTCTCCACTAAGATGGCAGGAGCAAGATTGATGCGAGAACTTACCTTCAAATAAATATCCACCACAACAACCTCTATTCATCCTAAAGCCCTTGAAAAATGATCAGACCATAAATTGCCAATATGGAAGCTTCTTAAATCTTCTTCTTGTCTAACTAAGTACTCTTTGTAGATTTTAAACTATCTTATGTTATACATGCATTATTCCCTGATTTGATTAGATGTGAGTTCACCTAGTATTCCCTAACTTCGACCATACTGGCCAACTTCTTCTTGAAGGCCATAGGTTTTGCCAACTTGGAGTAAATTTTATTAAATGGGCCCTTCTAATGTTAGTGATGCCAGTATACTCTTCTATAGTATGGACTAGATCTTGCCTGTTGAAAATAAAACACCTATATGCGAGATTCCATAATTGTATCGTAGCATGTAGTAATCTAAAGTTAACTTTGACTTAGATCAATAGAGTAATATCCGTATAATCTTATGTGAAGATTGCCTTATCAGTCTCATCCTAACCATTCCTCATATCTCTTAACTCTTGAAGATTAAATTGCTTAAAAACCATTTTAGCCTATTCTGGGATATTTAAGATATATCTAAGCTAGAGACTATCCCTACTCTCTATTCCTTTTTTGACTTGGTTTTGACTATTTCAAAATCCTTGAAACCTTTAGCTAGTGGTTGTGCCATGGTAAGATACTTGTCCATGGACACTAACCCTGAAACCAACTGTCTTGAGATGATATGACATGATGCATGTAGCAGAGGCAATAACAAAAGAAACACTAAGTTAGTAATAATTAAGGACAAGAAATAAACCAAAGAATACAAATTATCGATGGCATCACGGTGCCTCAGAGTGAGCATGGAAAAAATGGATATGGTCATTTTGCTTATCAAAGTAAACTTATGCGAAAAACATATTGGCATGTCTAGGATAGAGGTGTTCTATTGGAATGAAGATCATGCTCGAGACAATGATGATTCTTTCATCACCATATAGTTACAAGCTAATGTCAAGCCATCCATTAGACAGCATGATGGTTTGTTCTGGTATTTGCTCACAGTGAGATAACTTAATGCCCTTAAGGATATTATGGACATAAACATTTGTTTAATATTGTCTAATGATTAACATGTTTCAAGCCATTGGTTAGATAGCATAATGAAATACCTAGATAGGTTATGTTTCTTGAGAGGGGATACCGGCCTTGAGTAAGATACCAAGTGATGACATTCACATGTTATCTCTTATGGAAAAGAAAATGGCATTAGCTATTGGTTGAATAGCATAACAGCATGCCTAATGGCATTATTACAATGCATGACATAATTCGAGGTAGGAGAGAAGGCATTGGTGATGATATTCGTTCATCATCATCTATGCAATAAAGAAATGATAAAAAGAGTAATAAGTAAGAAATGTGTCAATCTAGTAGTACTTTGGTATAGCCTAACATGGTTTTGGCATTTATGGCTAACTATATAGGGTTAAGTTGACTCTAAAAGGTTCCAAAATTGCTTTTTTGTCTAGTAAATATAGCTAAGGCACCCCAATCCTAGGCCCATTGTAGGCTTGCTAGAACTAGTTCGATTTAGTGGATGTATCTTGCTATGCCCACATGGATAAAAAAAATACTATAGGAGCATAGATACTTTACACCTTGAAAGATATTGCTAGCCTACAGGTAAAGAAGAGATACCACAAAGGACACTTAGCTCACTTCTACCTAACAAAGGTGTTATTCTCTCTCCAAAAAACATACTACTGAAAATCTAATGCAGATATGAGTGTACGATGTTTATTGAGGAAGTAATCAAACCTTTTTATTTACTATTTACTACCATTTTAAAGAAACTATCGTATTCATTTTTTTAGCAGGAGAAAGCCCTACCAATCACAAAAAACACAGAAACAAAGAGAGTAATGGCAAATAAATGTGACATACAGAAAACATGAAGAAAATGGATTACAAATAAATAATAACTAAAATTAAGGGAAACCAAAAATTCGATAAAATTTAGCTAGTTGCAAGCTTGACTCTCTAAATGATATCTCCAGTGAAGTCACCAAGCTATTGCGATGCGCTCTTTACATGACACACTATGACTCAAAAAAAAAAATGAAAGGGCTCGCCATTGGATCATCCCTTGATTAGGAGTTTGATTAGGCAGGATAAGTGAAAATCAAGGGGAGAACCATTGGACGAATTGCTCATACAATCAATCTTTGGAAATGACCATGACTTGCAGTCCCCATCGATCATTTTGTGCAAGGTATGATCAGATACCTATTAAAATTAGCGATTTTGAGTTACAAAACTTGAAACATTGATTTTTTGAACTGCGTACACCAGAGTTCATTTTAAAAGCGTTCGAGAGTCAATTACATATGGGAAAAGATTAGCAACCCCACGATGCCCAAAATCGGTACCATGTAGCCATAATTATTGAAGTTTTATTTTTCCTCGATTTTTCATGAGGTTATTATTGATGTGAAATCCTTTTTTTATAAATTTTAAATTTTAAATATTAAATATAGTTTTTCATGAAAAACTTTAATTGATATCTCTTTATGCAACCCAGGAGCGAAGAGAAATAAAGTAGATTAGATAAAATAAGATCTGGATTACTTTAGAGAGGATACTCTATGTCAAGCTTTGAAGGGATATTGACGTAGAACATTGATTCAAGTTTAATGAAATATGAGTTTTTGAAAGCATGAATGCAAATCATCATCGAGAAGAGAAATGAGTTAGTAAGGCATAAAGAAATATAATAAAAATTGCATTAGAGATGAATACACAAAAACATAAAAAAGTGAGGGATAGTTAAGACATATCTCGTAATTGACGTTAGTTATCGAGGAATAACCGAATTGATAATTTCGAGACGTGTTGGGATTTGATGGTCATCTTAGGCATGAAAAGCATGGAGGAGAGAAAACTTAGATTTTGGATGTATTTTGAAAAGCAAGGTTAGAGTATTCTCTCAGAGAAAACGACATTAGAGATTTCCCCAAAAAAATAAAGTTTGGAGTATCCCCTCAGAAAATGAGGTTGAGTATCCCCTCGAAAAGAGAGATTTTGAGTGATTTTTTAAAATCAAACTTTTTTTTATTTTTCTTAAGAAGCAAGATTTTAGAATAGAAAATCAATTTCTTTAAATGAAAAAAGGGAAATTAATTTTGGAAACATTTTTGGGTTTTGAACTGAGCCTAAAGAGACCTACGTTGTAACTCATGACACCATGAGGGAAACCATTGAATACATTTCGAGTCCTTCAAACGACTAGAAAAGATGGTTCAAAAAATTTCAAGTGAATTTTATCAAGTTTAGTAAAAATTAGGGGCAACATTGCCTTGCTCACTTTGCTGAATTTATTTTGGTTTGGTCCGATGGTTTCCAATGGCAAATGAGGTACTTAAGAAAGGTAACTTGATAAGGATTAATGTAAACATATTTCAAAAATCCTAGAAAATCACTTCCTAGATGAAATTAGTTTTGAAATCGGGTATGTTCAACAAATGTAAGAGAAAAGAGCTATAAGGTTTGAAAAATTACCCTAGACTTAATCGGGATCATTAAATAGCAAAAGGTAGACACCCATTTTGCCCAGGTCAATATTTAAAGTATCGTAAGTCATTATCATAGGTACCATCAAGCTCATTCGAAGAAGCATGAGTCAAGTTCCCACCATTCTCAACTAAGGTAAAGAGTTCGAAGAGTCAAAGGTAAGAAAAATCCATATTTTTGTATATATGTCTCGATATATAGGTGTGAGGTATCGATACAAGGATCCATATCATTCAAATTCCAAAATCTTACTAGTTGTATTGATACCAAAGGGCATGGTAACAATACTTGAACAATGGTATTGAAACCAAAGGTGTTTGTATCAATACAGAGTTAAGTTGTAGCTAAAATCATAATGTTTGGCCAACAAATATCAAAACAGGAGTGTATGTATCGATATAGGCTTCCTAATAGAGGAGAACTTTTTTTTTCATTAGCTACCAAAAGAAATCTAAAGCTCTCCCAAACACTTTATTCCTGTACCTTCATTTCCACTCTTTCAAAAACCCTCTAAAACCTCTTATTTCTGTCATCTTTACCTTTAAAGCTATCCTTCATGGCCACCAAAACCAAAAGCTCTTTCTTTTCATTCCTTTATTGCTAATCTATAACAAAGATAAGGAAGAAAATGAGCTAGAAATTGTTAGATTATCATTTAAAGATATAACTAGGAGTTTAAGATTCTATTCGGGTGTATTTTCTATCTTTTCTTCCTTTCATTTTTTGTTTTTCTTCAACATCATTTTAGTGAATGTCCATATTTGTATGATCCTCTTAGGGATTCCATGCATTATTATGGCTTTGTTTGTAGTAGCCTTAAGATTTTGATGACTTTCTTGGTTATTCAATGGTGTTTTGATGAACTAGAATGCCATATTTCTTATTGACATTAAAACAGCCCCTCCTCATGCATTCATGTTTTTCTCATCTCAACATGCCCATTTCATGTGTGAATGCTCAACCTAACATATTGTGATCTTAGCCATGCTTTAGGATGCATTTTCACTATGATTTCCTTGTTGAAATGCATGGATAGCTTGCTGTTTTGACTGATTGTTCATGTTTCGTATCTTCACTTAGTTTAGTTCATCATATGTTTGTTGAAATGCCTTTGTGATGCCTTTAGAAATCTGTTTTCAAAGAAATCCCCAAGTTAAGTCTATACTAACCTTAATCAATGACGATTAGCATGGATTTAAAGTTATCAACATATTGGTTCTCCAATCTTAGGGATATATCAAGCATAAATGTTTGGAATCATGGCATCATTAGGCCAAGTAAATTCTATTTTTAGTCCAAAACCAAAACAAAAATGTTTTCGTATATTTAATTCAAGCCTTGTTTCGAGCCTATCATGAATATTAGTGTTGATAGTAGATGGTTTGGTGGCCTACTTTATGGAAGTTGGATTGTTCTGTTACTTTATTGCCATTGACCTTAGTGATTGGACATTTGCATGTTCGCCATTTTAACACTTGACATAAAAGCCTTAACCCAAAGAAACCCATATTATGGTACTGATAGCATAATGATCCCTATTTGAAAAATTATTTTCGAACTCTAAATGATTTTTATGGAATTTCTAGCATTTTTGTGAAATGGCTACAAATTACCTTTAAAATGATACCCTGTTTACCACTAGATCTTTTCGCATATAGAAGTTAAGCTTTTTCGAACCTTTGCTATCCATAACCCTTGAAATCAACAATTCACATTCTGTTTGGACGAATCTGACCCATCAAATGAATTTTTTGGACTTTTTGATTTTTTTCCCAAAATTTTAATAAAATTTACTTTTCAAAAAGGTATTATTTGTGATTTAATGATCCCAATTAAGTCCAAGGCAATTTTCAGAGTCTATAGCCCTTTTCCTTTGCATTTCCTATCAATTGTGACTCAAACCTAGTTTCCAATATTAATTCCGCCTAGAAATCGATTCTCTAGGATTACATTAGCCTTTATTAAGTTACTTTTCTAATAGTACCTTGTTTGCCACTAAAAACCATCGGACCAAACTAAAAAAAATTTAGGAAAGTGGGTAATGCAATATGTACCTTGTTCTTAAAGTTGAGAAAAGTTTTTTTGGATTTTTCTGAACCATCATTTTTGGTCATTCGAATGACTCGAAATATATTCAATGGTTTTCCCACATGGTGTCATAAGTCAAGATGTAGATCCTTTTAGGCTCGGATCAAAACCCACAAGACATTTTCAAAATTAATTTCCATTTCCTATTTAAAATTTTTTATTCTAAAATTTATTTTCTTCAAAATATTAAAAATTTTGATTTTCAAAAATCATTCAAAATCTATTTTCTTGAAGGGATACTCTAACCTATTTTTATAAGGGGATACTCTAATCCTACTTTTTTAAGGGAATTCTCTAACCTATTTTCTCCGAAGGGATACTCTAACTGCACTTTTCAAAAATACATCTAAAATATAAGTTTTCTCTTCTCCATACTTCCCTAGACCTTTTATCAAAAGTTTCATGCTTATGATGACCATTGAATCCAAACATGTCTTAAAATTGTCAAATCAGTTATTTGTCAATAACTGAGGTCAATTACAAGATAAATCTTGACTATCCCTTCTTTTTTATGTTTTCGTGTATTCATCTTTAATAAAACTTTTATTATATTTCTTTATGTCTTACCAATACATTTCTCTTCAAAAAAAATCAAATATCATTAAACCCAAAGTAATGTTCTGTGTTAGTATCCTTTTAATGCTCGATTTAGAGTACCATTTTCTAAATCAATCTGGATCTCATTTTACCGTATCTTCTATGCTTTTCCTACCTCCTAGGTTGCATAGAGAAGTACTAATTAAACTTTTATTATAAAAACCTAAATTTAATACTTAAAAATTTGCATTCATAAGAAGGAGATAACATATAACAAATGATTACATGAAAAATCATGCAAATCAAGATTTTGATAATTTATGGCCAGGTGGTAATTTTAGGTGTTAATCCTTCCCCACATGTAACCGACTCCCAAGCCCTTCTAAAATGAACTTTGGTGCATGAGTTCATAAAATTAGTGTTTCGAGTTTTGTAACTTGCTTTAATAGGTATCCCATCATACCTAGCCAAAATGATCTGTGGCAACCCCAAGTCATGGTCATTTTGCAATGATCATCCAAGACTGGTTGAATAAGCGATTCATCAAATGGTCATCCCTTCGACTTTCACTCTATCACTCCTAATTCAAATCCTAATCAAGGGATAATCTAAAGGTGAGCATATTCCCTTTTTCATTTTTATGTTGTAGCATGCCACACAAAGAGGCATGTTACGATAGCTTGGTGACTCCACTAGGGACTGATTTTGAGAGTTAGACTTGCAACTAGCTAAATTTTATTATGATTCTTGGTTTCCCTTAATTTTAGTCGTTATTTATTTGTATCCCCTTTTTTTCATCTTTTTTGTCCATGATATTTATTTCCATCACTTTTTGTGTTTTTGTGTTTCTCATGATCGCTAGGGTTTTTTCCTACTCAAAAAATGAATACAACAATTTTGGTATAATGGTAATAAGTAGTGAATAAAAGGTTTGATTATTTCCTCGACACACATTATGCATTCACATTTGCATTAAACTTAATGTTGTTCTTTTCTTGGACAGAGAATAACACCTTTATTAGGTGAAAGTGAGCTAATTGTCCTCCATGGTATCACCTCTTTACCCATGGGCTAGCAATATCTTTTAAGGTGTAAAGTACCTATGCTCTCATGGTATTCTTTCTATCCATATAGGCATAGCAAAATATATCCACCCAAATTGAACCTACCTATGATGGGCCCAGGATTGAGGTGCCTTAACTGTCCCCACCAGATGGAAGAGTCATTTGGGAACCTTTTAGAGTCAACTTAACCTTATATAGTCAGCCATAAGAGCCAAACCATGTCAGGCCATATTGAAGTGCTGTTAGATTAACTCGGAGAATGAGACACTCTGGGAAACACTTCTTACCTATTACTCCTTTTCATCATTTCTTTGTTGCATAAATGATGAACAAATATTATCACCAATGCCTTCTTTCCCGCCTCGAATTATATCATCCATTGTAATAATACTATAAGGCATGTTGTTATGCTATCCAACCGATAGTTAATGCCTTCTTTTTCTTTTCACTGCCATCCCTTTCGATGCCCGATATCATCTTCCAAGGGGCTAATCCTCTTGGGTAAGTCATTATGCTACCTAACAAATGGCTTAGAGCTTATCAATCATTGGACAATGATAAATGAGTACCTAATGTCCTTAAAGGAATTAAGCTATCTTGTTATGAGCAAATACGCTTGAATAATGTCAACCATTGTAATAATACTATAGGGACATGTCGTTATGCTATTTGACTGCTAGCTAACTCCTTTTTTTTTCCTTTCACAAGAAATAACATTCCAATGTTGCCACCTAGTATCCCTTTCAAGGCTTGATATCACCTCCTAAGGAGTCGAACCTATTCGGTTAAGCTGTTATATTGCCAAACCAATGGCTTAATGCCTATTAATCATTAGACAATGATAAGTGAGTACCTAACATCCTTAGAGGCATCATGCTATCTCGCTATGAGCAAACACCTGAACAAGCTATCGTGCTGTTCGATGGATGGCTTGACATTAGCTTGTAACTGTACAATGATGGAGGAATCATCATTGTCTTGAACATGGATCTTTATGCTAATAGGACATGTATATCTTGGACATGCTGGTACGCTGTCTACATAAGTTTAGGTTTGACGAACAAAATGACTATAACCATGTTTTTTCCATGCTCGCCTTGAAGCACCATGATGCTATTGAACATTTTTAGTTTCTGATTTATTTCTTGTCTTTAATATGTTACTATCTTAGTGTTTCTTTTGCTGTTGTCTTTGTTACATGCATCATGTCATATGGTCACAGGGCATTTAGTTTCAAGGGCAGTATCTATAAACAAGTATTTTACCATGGCACAAGCATTATGTGAAGGTTTCAAAAATTTTGAAATAGTCAAGATCAAGTTAGAAAGAAAGCAAAGAGAATGGGGATAGCCTCTTAGCACGGATATGTCTTAAAAATCCTAGAACAAGCTAAAATAGTTTTTTGGTAGTTCCATCTTCAGGATTTGAAAGATATGTTGAAGGGTTGGGATGAGACTAATGAGGTAATCTTTGTATTAAATTATAGGGATATTGCTCTATTGATTCAAGTCAAAATTGACTTTAAATTACTATGCACCATGATATAATTCTAATATCTTGCATATAGGTGTTTCACTTTCAATGGGCATGTTCTAGTCCTTATTGCAGAAGAATATGTAGCCATGCTTAATATAAGAAGGGTCCAATTCAAGAAAATATACTCTAAGTCGGCAAAACTAGTACTCCTTAAGAAAATGTTGACTAGTATGCTCAGTGTCGAATAGCACTAGGCAGACTCCTGTCTACTCATATCGAGGAATAGTGCGTGTATCACATGGAAAAATTTAAAATCTACCATGAGTACTTAGTCAGATGAGAAGAAGATTAAGGATGCTTTCGCATTGGTAATCTATTGTTTAATCATTTTTCGAATGGCTTTGGGACACATATAGGTTATCAGTAGATATTTGCCTAAAACTAAGTTAAGGAGTCATTCTTGATCTTGCCATTTTAGCGAAGACTATTCAATCCTTAAATTTTGGGAAAAAAAAAAAGGCAAAGCATGCTTAATTGGATGCTCATCAATGCCGTATATATGGTTCCTTAGTCATTTTGGGGAAAAAGATCACTACAATCATACATAGTGAATTTTAATCCTTTTACTAAGTTCTTAGAAAAAGAATGGCCATAAGATAGCACCAAAGATCGATGGATTGCAAAGTTCTGAGATTTGAATGCCAATGAAGTGACTTGCATAATTACATGGATCACCCATGGTCTAATTATGTACAAGTGCAAGCCATTTATTGTGTACAAGTGCAAGCCATTTATTGGAAACAAACTATACGAAAGCATCGATTATGCTTTGTTTATGGCTTTATAGCAATTTATTGCCAATAGTTTGTCTCTGTTACTCATGAGCTTTGTATGCTAGATTTTAAATAGTTACACAAGCAAGGTGTAAAAGATTTTTGATGCATGGCGAAAGACCTGTTGAATCATATTGAAAAAAGAAAAAATACTGACTCTGACCTATGAAGGATAGATAGTTAGATGAGTTAATAATATCATACTATTGCCTACTAATGGAATCCCCCATGTTTCGACAGATAACCCTTTATTTGAGATTAAGATCCTGAAGCATGAGTTTGAATAAGAAAGGATAATTTTTGCTAAAGTAATTCGTCAGTTGCAAGAAGAGAAGAGCAAACAAGAGATGAGTGTCACGTTTGAGATGAACAGATACACAGCCTTGTCAAGATAAAAAAATGCCATCAATAAAGATCTTTGAGGCTTAAAGATAGACTACACGGCATTTCAAAAATAAAAAAAGTACTAAGGAATCACCAAATCCCTAGTTGAATGGAAAGTTAAGCTTGTCTCTCTTGCTAATAACTAGAAGCATAGAAAGCTTAAGTAGAGATTACTACAAAAAAACTCACTAAGAATCCGGCAATTGCATTGGTTTATAAAAAAAAAAGCAAAAGCTTAGCAGTTCAAGTAGAATTTGTTCAAAAGGGAAGGGTTGAGAATGAAGCTTTGACTATAAGGGTTCAAGAGTTAGAGTATGCCCTTCAGGTCCTACAAGTTTAGGTTGAGAGATTGTCAAGGTCTTCTGAAGAATTACACCATAATTGGACATTGGTCGACCAACCTTGATCGGATATACTCAATGTCTCTAGAAGCTTATTGAGCAAATTTGCATGGTTCAAACCAGTGCAGATGACATGGTCGAATTAGCCAAATTTATGAGGTAAGACTTTTTTTTATAGGAGATAGAGAGCAAGAACTATTAAACTCTTTGGAACTTGTAATCAAACAAAGTAATAGTGCCCGATATTTTTAGATTTGATTACTTTCAGACTTGATGGGCTGTAATTAATGCTTTGTTTGAATGAAAGATACTTATTCTGGAGCTGTTGCCAAAATCCAATTGTCTCTTGCATTTGCGCACATGATTTATTTTATTTAATTATGTTTTTTTTCATTTGTATAATACTATTGCATGCATAGAATTTCATTTTCATTCGTGCATACATCATACTCATCATATAAATAAATCTAATTTAGCATCACTAGGAAGTGAAAAAGTCCTTAGAACATGGAATCACACATCCAACATTGGTACAATACCCGTCTGCATTGGTAGGTAATGGAGAATAATTAGTAGGCTTGTATCAAGAAGCTTGAAGTTATGCATCGAGAGCCTCAAGAACAAATGCTCTGTAAGGCTGATGAACTCCAAAATCAAGTTGCTAAATTGACAAAACTACTACCTACTTCCCTAAAGGATAATGGGTAAGCAAATATCACTAATAAAGTAAAGAAACCAGTCACTCCTGATGTTAATCCAAATGGGGGGATTGAGCCTACTAATACTCCTAAAGAGGCATCCCAAAAATAGTCACCCCCAATAGCACCAATCCCACATGCTCAACCATTCATCTATATGAACCCTATGACAGCACCACATTGGCTCAGAGATATCATAGCGTGAATATAGGATCATTATAGGAAAATCCTGTAGTTCCAAACCTTAATGAGCAAATAGAACAAAAAAAATCAGTCGGTTCAAAATGTGCCAAGGCTGTTGAAATGAAACTGAATATAAGCTATTAGAGAAACATCTCAAAGCTGTAGAAAGAATCAATAAGTTTGGACTTGTGGATGCCAATCCTTAGGTTTGGTTTCAGACCTTGTTATCCCACCCATGTTCAAAGTACTAGATTTTGATAAATATAATGGGACCGTAGGCCCTATTGCACATATCTATATGTACCATAAAAAGATGGCCTAGCATAAAGACAATAAAAGACTATTAATGCTCTATTTTCAAGATTGCTTAACTGAAGCATCTGCACGATGGTATATAGAGGTTAACTTAATTAGAATTTAGTGTTTTCTTTGATTAGTATAAGTATGTATCTAGTTAGGCTCCATATCATCATTCTCTATTGAACTTGGCAAAGAAAACTACCAAAAACTTCAAATAGTATGCCCAAAAGTATAACGAAGAGGCCGCTCAGGTTTATCTTCCACTAACCAAAAAAAAAGACGACAATCATGTCTATCAGCACTCTACAAGCTCCTTACTAAGAGATGTTAGTGGGGAATGCTACAAAGAAGTTTATTGATATGGTGATATCTGAAAAAATGATTGACAATGCCATAAAGAGTGGCAAGATGTTAGAGGGGGAATCCTCCAGCTCTACTAAAAAGTCTACCACCAAAGGCAAAGACAAAAAGGTGAACGTCATTAGTTAAAGCCTTGCCAAAATCACCTAGAATCCTTAATTCAATATTGAGCATGTATTTCCCTGGCATGGCATATCTAGGTTTCAACCTATATGCCATAGTTCCATAACTAGTATACTTTATTGGATTCAATCCCATCAGGAATTTTTCATCAAACGCAGGTTAAATTTCTACTCAGAATACTACGTTTCACAACCAAAGTAACACTAGAGCATTAAACAATCAACAAGCCCCTTAAGAAAGAGAGCATTCTAATCCGTTTCCTTATTCCTAAGAGGTCTATGCTCATTTACTAGTAGGTCAATTCATAGCTGTAGTGTTTTTAACTCTAAAATGCCTTCCTTATCTTAAATGGCATGACAAGAATGTCTAATGTGAATACCATGTTGGAGCATAAGGTCACTACATTGAAAATTATACTTTTTTAAGAAAAATGTTCAAGGCCTACTAAAAAAGGTTTGTCATCATAATCGAGCAAGGGTTGAGGCCTAATTTTGAAGCTAATCCATTCTCAAACCATGTAGAACTAAGAGTAAATTAATGAGAACTATTATTAGGCTGAGAAATATATTAAAGATATTAAAGCACCAATGACCAGTGTACGAGAAGCATTTAAAGGTGGGGCTAGTCAGCTAATATTAAGATGAAGAGCTTGCTACATCTTGCTATTGCCACTATCGACAAAGGCATGCTTTGCAATAATGTTTAAAATTCTTACGATTGCTCCAAAAGATGACGAACTATTTAGATATTTTGCTTTATGAAGAACAGAAGGAAGACATGGATGCTTCCATTAATGTTATGGAAAAGGATGAGAAAGTCCCCCTTTATGGAGTTGGAATACCATTGATCTTATTTGCCAATTAGCTAGATACACAAATCACACGTACACAGCTTACATCGAGAATAATTTTTCAGCTTTCATCTCTTTTCCTGTATAAAAAAGACAAAGTAATGCAATGGAAATATGATAGTAGAATAGTGATAATCAAAGAATCTAGCTAACGAACAGTTGTTGTTGACCTTACGGGAGTAAGCAATCTAACTTGTAACGATAGATGCTATCCCCCAGCTACACCGAAAATTAAAGACTTTTGGAATAAATTTTTATGAAATGTTAACAAAATTCGCTTTCCAAAAAGTTATCATTTATGATTTAGTGATCTCGATTGAGTCTAAGGTAATTTTTTTAAAGTCCACAACCCATTTCCTTTGCATACGCTATCAATATCAATAGTGACTTCGACCCAATTTCAACAATTAATTCCACTTAGAAAGTGACTTTCTAAGATTTTTGGAATATTTTTAAATTAATTTTTATTGAGTTACATTTCCAATAATACCTTATTTGCCATTAGAAACCATTGGATTAAACCAAAATAAATTCAAAAAAGTGGCTAATGCGATGCTATCCCTTATTTTTGAAGTTGAGAAAATTTACTAGGATTTTCTCAAGTCATCTTTTTTGGCCATTTGAATGACACAAAATATATTCAATGGTTTCCCCACATGGTGTCATGAGTCATCGCACAGTACTTTTAGGCTCGGATCGAAACCAAAAAATTGTTTTCAAAATTAATTTCTATTTTTTATTTAAAAAATTTTCCATTCTAAAATTTATTTTCTTGAAATATATTAAAATTTTTAATTTTCAAAAATCACTAAGAATTTCTCATTTCGAAGGGACACTCTAACCCTATTTTTTGAGGGGATACTTCAACCCTACTCTTTTGAAGGGATTCTCTAACCTCACTTTTCAAACATATAACCAAAATCTAAGTTTTCTCTCTTCTGGGCTTTTCTAGAGCTTTTATCAAAATTTTCATGCCTATGATTACCATCGAATCGAAATATGTCTCAAAAGTGTCAAATTGGCTATACTTCAATAACTGAGGTCAATTGTGAGATACATCCAAATTATCCTTCCTTTTTTTACGCTTTTGTGTTTTCATCTTTAATAAAACTTTTATTATATTTTCTTATGTTTTACAAACCCATTTCTCTTCTAGGTGATGAATTTGCATTCATGCTTCCAAAGAATAATCTAATTCATTAAGAGGCAATGTTTTACGTTAGTATCTTTCCAGTGCATGATGTGAGTATCTTTTTCTAAATCAATTTGGATCTCATTTTATCGAATCTTTTATGCTTTTCCTCTATCTTGGGTTAGATAGAAAGATATGAATTAAACTTTTATCATAGAAACTTGGATTTAATATTTAAAAATTTGCAATCATAAGAAGGGGATTACAAATAAATAATGATCACATGAAAAACTAAGAAAAATTAAGACTACGGTAATTTATGGCAGGATGGTATCGATTTTAGGCATTGTAAGGGTGTAATCTTTCCCCATGTGTAATTGACTCCTGTACTCGTTTAAAATGAACCTTGATACACGTAGTTTGCAAAATCAGTGTTTTAACTTTTGTAACTTGGAATCACTGGTTTTAATAGGTACCTAGTCATACTGAGCCTAAAATGATTGATGGTGACTTCAAGTCATGGTCATTTTGTAATAATCATCCAAGGGTAGTTGGATGAGTGATTCATCTGATAGTCATCCTCTCAACTTTTACTCTATCATGCCTAATTCAAATCCCAATCAAAGGATGATGCAAAGGCAGTCTCTTTTCCCCTTATTTTTTAAGTTGTAGCCCGCCATGCAAAAGGGCATGTCATAACACAAAAAATACCATTTCAAAATAGGAATTTTATTAATTCTTTAGGAAAAACATTCAAAAGGTCTAGAAAAATCATCTAATGGGTTAGAATCACCCAAACAGAATATGAATTGCTAATCTAAAGGTTCTAGATAGCAAAAGTTCAGAAAATCATAACTTCTGTAATTTGGGACATGGACGTGAATGAGAGTGACGATTGTCGCCTGGCGAAAAAGTTTTTTGAGGATGTCAAGAATGGTTATGGATCATATTAAAGAAAAATGCAAAGATGTGGCATCAAAGGATCAGGTGTTCGGAGATAAAAGACATGGGAAAATTCATAATTTTGCTTGAATGTATCGATACATGGTCCTCATACATCGATACAATACTCCAATGACCTAAAAATTTAAAACGTCCCCGTTTGTATCGATACATGAATTTATGTATTGATACATGAACTCATGTATCGATATTAGGCCATGCCAGAATCAAAACTTACATTTTGTGAAGTAGATGTATCGATACATATCAACATGTATCAATACAATGTTTCATCGTATCGATACAATGATCATTTATCGATACAATGTTCATTGTATCGATACATTTGAGAGTTTTTGGACCAAATGTATTGATATATTCTTTAATGTATTGATACATGCAGGCTATTTTCCATAATCGGGGCATTTTTAACTTGTTAACCATTGATCCAAAACTTGATTTTATCTCATTGTTGCATCAAAAAAGGTCAAAACCCATATCAAATTATGAATTTGGACTTGTGAATTAATCAAAACATTTTTTTAAAGTCTAAATTAGATTAGAAAAGGTCAATGTCATCACCCTACTCCTCCCTTGTTTGGTGACAAAGATCACCATCAACCACTCTATTTGCTAGTATCTAATTTCAGCAATCAAGCCAACCACCCTATATCCATCACATTGGTAGTAAATTGCCTCTTATAGCCACCCTATAGCCATCAACTGTCACAACATTGTCCCCTTAAGAAATGACCAAAAGCACCTTCAATTTAGCTCTAAAGTACAGGTATAAATAGACCATTAATATCTAAAAAAAAAAAGTTTTTTCCAACTTATTTCAACCCTCCCAACTAATTCACACATAAAAAATAGAATTCTATAGCCCTTCACTCAGCATCCAAAAATAGCCCTAAATACTTACTTCCAGCCACTATACACTCTTAAAAATCATTTTCACCCATACTAGAATCGAAACCTTTCTTTTTCTCTCATTTCTTGCTAATAACAACAAGAAAAAAAGGGCAATTTAGGCCACCTCTGCTGCTCTAACCACTTGACCAAAAATTGAAGCATTGTTAGTATAACTTCCTACTTAATCAGTTTCGTTTTTTGTTTTTCAGCATCTTTATCATTTAGTGAGCCTTTTATGCTTTCATCACCCTTTTAGGGCTCTCATGTGTTTATTGTGGCTTTTGGTTGTGCTAGCTTAGGATTTGGATGTCTTGATGGCCCTTTTGATATGCAAAGTGTCTTATTTCATCTCATTATTTTTGATAGCTCTTGTTCATGCATTTTATGCCATATCCATGCATCATGTTATGTTCAATCCATGCATAAATCCTTAGCCTACCAAGTTTCAAGCATGTTTATATGTTAACATGCATTTTGTCAAGAATCGTTGTCATTTTTGGCATGCTTCACTTCTTGAGATGTGTGCATAACAATTTCATTGTCAAGACCATTGGTAAAGTTATCATCCCCATTCATGTTATGTGCCATCCCCTTGTATGTTAAATTGTCTTCTCCTTATCTAAGTGCATGTTTGATGGCTATCAAAAAATTGATTTTCAAAACATCCCTAAGCTAAGCATGTTAACCTCAACCAATAAGGATTAACATAAACTTAGCGTTTACCTTAAAATTAGCAAAAAAAATCTTAGGGAAAATAAGTTTTCCAAAGATGGAATCCTGATTAAATGATCACAAAACTTCTAATTTTTCAACAAAAATGGCCCTGCACTTGTTCTCAAAAGGTTTGTGCATTGTCTTTTAGTCGAAACCTTGAGTGGTTTGATCAACGGGTTGTTTGATCACCCCAAACTACTCTAGGGCTATGCAAATGCGTTTGAGATGCTCATGCCACTCTTTCCTTTTAGACATGGACGTTCAAATGTCAATGACCCAAGTTTTGACCCAAAAACACAAAGAAAAATAAGAAAAATCACTTGCTTTGCTTTATCACCTGCTAGCAGTACAACTATTTCAAATTAAAAAATTAGTTTAAAATCCTAAACAACTTTTCATGAAGTTTTTAATATTTTTCTCTCAAATTATGTCAAATTATCTTTAAAACGAAGTCTTATTGACCCCTAGATCATTCCAAATTAGAGAGTTATGATTTTTCAAATCTAAACTATCCACAACCCCTAGAATTAGCAACATGAATTTTGATCAGGCCTTTCAGACCCACTAAATGATTTTTCCAAATCCTTCAAACATTTTTCCTAAAAGATTCATGAAATTCAAAGTTTAAAATGGTATCATTTGTAATTTTTCAATACCAAAGGAGCCTGGGGTGATTTTTCAAATTTTGACACATCCTGTCCCTTGTATGCTTAGCTAGCAGCGCAATTAATCCAAATTTGAAAATTTATTCCCCTGAAAAGTGATTTTTGGGATATTGGGAATATTTTTAGATTGACCCTTGACGAGTTACTTTCTAACGGTATCTTGTTCACCCTCTAAAACCTTCAAATTGATTTAGAATAAATTCAGAAAGTAGGATAGCGTGATGCTGTCCCCCTATTTGGGTTATTGTCAAAATTGAGTTATTTTCCCGAGCTTCATCTCGAGACATTAGAATGTCACCATATCACCCTGATCAACCTCGAAAACATGCTTTAACCTCCCATAGGCTCGCATCAAGGCATGAATTTTTTTTATATCTCTACCAACCTCATTCATAATAATTTTTTTTACCAAAAAGCGTTAAAATGCTCACTCATTTTCTAAATCACAAAATTTTGTCAACCTAATTTTTCCAACTTGACTTCTTTAAAAAGTGTCAGACATGTCACTTTTAGGGATACTTGTAGATGCCTTATTTTGTTTGGGCTAATTCTTTAAGCAATTTGGAGCACGGACATGAGAGGAAGCAACGATCATTGGACGACAACATCGTTTGGCAAAAAAAGTATTTTGGCAATGGTTAAGAAGGCCTAGGGATCATAGCAAAGGTAAATGCAAAGATGTGGCATCAAATGATGTAGTTCAAGGTGTCCAGGGACAAAATATATGACAAAATTCATAATTTTACTTGAGTGTATGATTTATCGTTCTCAAGTATCGATACAATGCTCCAATGTGCCAAAAATTTGAATTGTCCCCATTTGTATCAATACAACATGTAGATGCATCGATACATGAGCCTCTGTACCAATACAGGACCTCATGCATCAATACTAGGCCATGCCAAAACTGAAACATGCATTTTATAAAGAAATGTATCGATACATATCAACATGTATCAATACAGTGGTTATAGTATCAATGCAACGGTTCATAGTATTGATACATTGATCATTGTATTGATACACTCAAGGTTTTTATACCAAATGTATTGATACATTCTGCAATGTATCGATACACACAAGCTATTTTCACTGTCCGAGCATTTTTGACTCATCCACCATTGATCCAAAACTCGATTTTAACTCATTTCTTTGCATCAAGAAAGATCAAAACCCATATTAAATTATGAATTTGGACTTTTGAATTAATTAAAACATTTTTTTGAAGTCTAAATTGGATCAAAAAGGTTAATGACGCATGATCACCCTACTTCTCCTTAGTTGTTGAGCAATATCACCATCAGCCACCCTGTTTGCTAGAAAATCATTTTAGCATTTAAGCCAGCCACCCTATGCCCATCACATTGGTAGCAAGTTGCTCCCTACAGCCACTCTATAGCCACCTTGCTGACATCACTTTGTCCCCCTTAAGAAATAGCCAAAAGCACATCTAATTTGGCTCCAAAATGCTGGTGTAAATAGACCACTTATATCTCAGCTAGTAAAGGTTGGATTCCATCCCATTTTCACTTCCAAACAACACATTCACACATAAAAAAAAAAACCAAATCCTATAACTCTTTACTTAGCACCCAAAAATAGCCCCAAAACATTCACTTTCAACCACTACATTTTCTAAAAATCACCCTTATCCATACCAGAACCAAAACCTCATTGTTTCTCTTTTTTTCTTGCTTATTAACAACAAGGAAGAGAGGGGAAATTCAAGCCATCTCTGTTGCTCTAACTATTTAGCCAAAAAGTTAAGTTTTATTGGTATAACTTCTTACTTTATCACTTTCCTTTTTTGTTTTTCAGTATCTTTATCATTTTAGTGAGCTCTCCATGTTTCCATAACCTTCTTAGGATTATCATGCATTATTGTGGCTTTTGGTTGTGGTAGTTTAAGATTTGGATGCCTTAATGCCTGTTTGATATACAAGATGCCTTATTTTATCCTCATTAGTTTGATATCTCTTACTCATGCATTTTATGCCATATCCATGCATCCTGTTATCCTTAATCCATGTATGAATCATTAGCCTAATGCATTTCAAGCACATTTATACATTAGCTTGCGTGAATCATTGTCATTTTCAGCATCCATAACATATTCTTGTCACAATGCATAACACTTTCTTTGTCTAAACCATTGGTAAAGTTAGCATTTGCCTCCATGTTATGTGCCATCCCCTTGTATGTTTGTTGTCTTCTCCTTGTCAAAATATATGTTTGATGGCTGTCAAAAACTGATTTTCAAAACCCACCAAGCCAAGCATGTTAACCTCCACCAATAAGGATTAGTATGAACTTAGCATTTCCCTTAAATTTGGCAAAATATCTTGGGGAAAATTAAGTTTACCAGATCTTGAATCTTGGTTAAACAAGTCAAATCTTCTGATTTTGAAATGAAAATGGCCTTACAATTATTCCCTAAATGTTTGTGCCTTTTTTTTGAGTTAAAACCTTGAGTTGTATGGTCAACAGGCTGTTTCATCATCCTAAATTACTTCGGGCCTGTGCAAATGAGTTCATGATGCTCATGCCACTCTTTCCCATCAGTCATGGATGTTCGAACGTCAATGACTCGAGTTTGTACCCGTGGACATAAAAAAATGAGAGATATCCCCTACTTTGCTTTATCCTCTGGTGGCAGCCCAACTGTTGCAAATAAAAAAAAATAACTTTAAAATCCTAAACAATTTTTCATGAATTTTTTGATATTTTTCTCTCAAAGTGTGTTGACTTATCTTTGAAACGATGTCTTATTCACCCTTGGATCATTTCAGATGAGAGAGTTATGATTTTTCAAATCTAAACTGTCCAGAACCTATGGAATCCAAACATGTATTCTAGTTGGGCCATTCAAGCCCACTAAATGATTTTTCCAAATTTTTCAAACATTTTTCCTATAATAGTCATGAAATTCCCTTTTTAGAAAGGCATCATTTGTAATTTTTTGATGCCAAACGAGTCTAGGGTGATTTTGCAAATTTTAGCACACCTTGTCCCCCGGATGCTCTGCTAGCAGCATAATCAATCTGAAGTCAAAAATTTATTTCCCTAGAATATGATTTATTGGGATATTGGAAACGTTTTTAAATTGACCCTCGTCAAGTTACCTTTCTAACTGTATCTTGTTCACCCTCTCAAGCCTTCAAACCAATTTAGAATAAATTTGGGAAGTGGGACAGCATGATGCTACCCCTTGTTATCGGTTATAGTCAAAATTGAGTTGTTTTCTTGAGCTTCGTGTCGAGACTTTTGAATGTCACGATATCACCCTGATCAGACTCAAGAACATGCTTTGACCTCTCATAGGCTCGTATTAAGGCACAAACATATTTTACGTCTCTACCACCCTTATTCAGAACAATTTCTTTTGCCAAAAGTTGTTGAAAGGCTCACATATTTCCTAAATCACAAAGTCTTGTCAACTTAAGTTTTCTAGCTGGACTTTTTTAAAGAGTGTTAGACGTGTCACTTTTGGGGATTCTCTAACGCTAACCATCCGAGGGGATACCCCAACCCCACTCTTCAAAATTATCGAGATTTAAAAATCTTTCTTTGTCAAAATGATTTGTCATCCACGGGGATACTCCAACCCCATCCTTCTGAGGGGATACTCCAACCTTATCTTTCAACTATAATTAATCTTTTTTTCGTTCTTGGATTTCCATGATTATGTCAAACAAACCTTGTTTAATCAAGAAAACTAGATGCATCTAAAAAATTATCGATTCAGTTATTCCCAAATAATCGATGCTAACTGCGAGATAAATTCCAATAGTCCATTCCTTTCCTTTATCATTGCATTGAATGATCCATGTTATGTTACTTCATTTGCTATCTCACTAACATGATTTCTTCATGATGATTATTTGCATTCATGTTTTCCAATCATTTCAAATAAAACTAAGGGTAATATTACCTGTGGGTATCTCTCCAGTGCCTAAAGTGGAATATTCTAATTTTTCAAAGTAAAATCCAGAGGTCATTTTTATTAAAATCTCTATATTCCCATCTCTCTAGGGCGTGTGTGAGACTAAATCTTTTTCATCAAAACTTGGATTTGTATTTCTATAAGATTCATGCATTAAAATAGGGTTATATCGAAATAATGACAAGTTAAGATAAAAAAATCGAAATCAAGATTAGACATAACTAGTAAGGTGTTGATTTTGGGCATCACGAAGAAGTTTGTACCTCATCGTCCGTAACCAACTTCCAAACCCAAAAGATGAATCTTTGTATTACGTAGACCACAGGATTGATATTTTGAGTTTCGTAACTCAAAACATATGTTTCAATAGGCATCCGATCATGCCTAGCCCAAAATGATCAGTGGCGACTCTAAGCATTGGCTATTTCGTGATGGTCATTTGAGACCAATAAGATGTGCGATTCATGTTATGGTCCTCTTACTGTATCATAAGTTGAGAATCCGTACATTGTCATTTTCATCACATCACAAAAGAAAAGTCTCAGTCAAGAAGACATTTTCAAGTCAGGAAAATATTTTAAGTCATGCGTACCTATAAATCTGCGAGGATCCACCCTGGGGTACATTGCAATAGCTTGGCGACTCCACTAGGGATAGTATAGAGAGTTAGGCTAATAGCTAGCCGTGTCTTGCTAGGTTCCTAGTTCTTTCGATCTTCTGTCATTATTTAACCATGACCCTTTTTCGTTTTGTCAACTAATCTTTTGTTTGACAGGATTGTCAGGATTGTCTTATTTTCAAATAATCATCAATTTAATAAAAATGGTAATACGGAGGTAAACAAAAAGGTTTGATCATTTCCCTGTCACACACTACATGTGCATGTACATTAGTGTCCTGCCAAACTCCATAACGTGGTTATAATCCAATTATTAGGAGAAGTGAGCTATCTGCCTTCATGAGTGACCCTCTGCATAGGCATGGCAATAACTTCTAGGATGTAAATTACCTATGTCTCTCATGAGTAACCCTCCGCATTTGCATAAGGAAATACATCCTATGGATCGAACCCATTCTGCCAAACCCGCGATGGGTCTAGGATCAGGGTCCTTCGACTGTCCTTACCGGATGGAAGAGTAATTCAGATACCTATTTAGGCATCAACTTAAACCTCATATAGTGAGGCCCACGAGCTAAACCATTTCAAACCATACTGGAATGCTACTAGAATACTTGAAGAGTAAGGTCACTCAGGGAAACATTCCTAACCCTTACTCTTAATTACCATAATTATGTAGGTGACAATAAGTATACAGTTGTCACCTGCATCTACATTTTTATCATTTATCAAGGCATGTCATCGTGCCACTTGAATGATGGCTAACCTTTGTATAAATAAATGACGATAAACAAAAACCATCATTCACAATGTTTTATACTGTAAGCCGTTATGCTATCCGAGTCATGGCTTAACGTGCATCCACACTAGTGGCAATGAACGAATATTGCTACTGGTCATTTATTTTTCCATCAAAATAAGATATTGCATCATTTCATAAAAGGCAAATCGTATCCTTGTATGTTGAAATGCTGCCCGTTTCTCATTTCACCATCTTGGTTGAGACATGTTATGATTTTTTTTTGTTTTGATGTTCTTAAATTTCATTATTTCCGTACATTTGTCTCCAATGTATTCCACTATCTTATCTTCCCTTTGGTTTTTGTTTTGGTGCATCATCATTTCAACAGAACCATCATGACTATCATTATTTTAGGACAATTGTTTTGGTTTGGTGTTCATCAAGGGGATCATTTATGGAGCAACAGCTTATCTCCATGATCAAGTCCTTTGAAAATGTCAGAACATGGTTAGAAGGTCGCCAACGTCAAAACGAGGGCATCCTGAAGCCCGACTACATCGTAAAAATGCATGAAGAGGTCAAGGTCGATTTTCGTCAGAATGATTGTTGGAAATTAAAGCATATTTGGGACAGTTGGGATAATAACGAGAAAAAAGCATTCACTAATAAGTACGGGGATATAGCTCTCTTACATTAAGTTTAATTGGATAATGGCTTGTTGCGAGCAGCGAGACAGTTTTGGAATCTGACCTACTGATGTTTCACCTTCAACCAATAAGATTTAGTCCCTAACATTGATAAGTACACAGTCCTGCTCAACATAGAAAGGGCCAAGTCAGACTGGATGTACTGTGAAGCGCTAATGCTTCTTCCATTTAAGAAGAGGTTAAGGCAAATTCTTGGAACCATAGAAGCATGGGTTGATAGTCATGTCAAAGTAAAAGGAAGCAGCGAATGCATTTCTTGGCCAGCTTGAAAAAGGGCATGGCAAATCTTTCTGATCAAAAGAAAGCTTAAGATGTCTATGCTCTGGCAATCTAGAGCTTGTTATATTCCTAAGGACTTGGATTATGTAGAAGGGGCAGTTATAGATTTCTTTTCTCGCTTATGTTGCAACATTAACCCTGCTTCCACCATTTTCATCGAAACCATCTGTGCCCTTAGCTTTTGTAAAAAAGCAAGAACAGAAAGATTTATTGGATGTGCCCCATTGCTCCAGATATGGCTCCTAGGTCATCTTTGTTTTAGGAAAGGGAGAGTCAAGCAAAGTGTCTTCTTCAAGATCAATCCTCTTTCCATAACATTAGAGGAAGAATGTCATCAAGATAAGATAGGAAAGTATTGGGTCAAGGAATTATGAAACGTTAAGGAGGAAGAAATCATGTGGAGAGCCCCATAGGTGTTCCTTCAGTCGATTGTGTATAGATGTGGAAACTACACTTGTGTGCCACTCCTGGGATTATAGGGAAATGCCAATTATGCTTCTCATTTAATGTTACGTTAGTTCTAGTGCTAGCAATTCATCTAATTCTTCGAAGACTTCAGACATTGGGATTTTGAATATGGAGAGCCCAATTATAAAGTGAAAGTCTAGTTAGCTTTCCAAGCCTGAAAGAAGATCCATTGTATGGAAAGATAGTAGAAAGAAAGCCCTACCATGCCTGGATACGAAGAATAGAGACTCTGCCATATCAATGATCCATTGCCAACACCTAACTCTGGGATATTGCAAATCCCAATAGAGGAACCGCCTTCTGATATTGAGCTACTTAGGAGGGAGTTCGAGTGAGAAAAGGCATCCTTTGCTGCAGATATCTCTTGACTTAAGAAGGAAAAATGCTAGCTAGAGATGGATATCTGTCTTAAGAGTGGTGAAATGGATCGAGTCATTAAAGAATGGGATCACTTCAAAGATGACCTTGAAAGCCTGACCAAGGATTATGTGACACTCAAAAAAGCTAACAAGTCCCAACATATTGGCTAGACAGCAGTAGAATAGGAAGTAGAAGTTGCCATTCTTAATCGCGAGCTAAATCAGTGAAAGGAGGAAGTTAGAACTAGTAAAGAAAAGTTCACAAGGGCAAGTGCTCTTGTTTCCACCTACTAACGAAGGAATCAAAGACTCAAGGCCCAAATAAGAGATGTGAGAGCCACCAGGGTTGAAAATGAAGCCCTCACTCATAGAATCCAGGAGTTAGAACAGTCTTTTCAGGATCATCAAGGTCATATCAATGAACTAACAAGGGCTTCCAAGCAAGGCTAACTAGATTGGCAAGCGAAAATCGACCAAGCACATCTGAACTACCAAGAACAACATCAGCACCTCACTGAACAAGTTTAGATGGCTTAACGAGAGGCGGATGACATGATTAAAGTAGCTCAGTCGATAAAGCGAGGCATCATACTTATTGAAGATCGTGAGCAATGACTTTTAGGTTTTCTTGATCGTGTGATTACACAATGTAATCATTTAGATATTTTCAGATGTAATCATGTCGTAAAAGAAAAACCCCTTTTGTGACTCTATGAATGATGTTATTGACGAAACTATTCCAAGAATCAATTGTCCCCAATGCATATGCACATTTAATTTCACCATTTTTCATTGCACTTGTATCAATCATTCATTATCTCAACTCATTATCACGTCACAAAGGCTCATCAATAAATATATATATTTTTAAAAAAAGTCTAATACAGGAATTGGGCAATAAAAGTGCAAGGGATTCCAAGGTTAATCAGGAACATGGAACCTTACATTACACACCACTACAACACACAACGCCATAAGCAAATCATGGAGAGTGATCATGAAGCTCGTACTGAGCGACTTGACCTAATGGTTAAGGAATCACAAGACCAGATGCTTCGTCAGCAATACAAAATGCAAAATCAAATTGCAAAACTTATGGAACTAATGACCACCTCTATGAAAGAAAAAAGGACAAGCCAACACTGCTGAAATAAAGAATGATTCTTCCTACACAGAAAGTCTCCCTGTCAACAATCCAAAACCTACCCAAGCGAAAACTAGACAAGAATAATGGCCCACTCCTACACCTACTGCTCAAGCTCCACCGGTTATCTACCTTAATCCCATTGCAACAGGCCAATTCATTACTGGCATTCAAGGGATGAATACAAGAGTCTCATCAGCAGATCCGATAATGCTTGACCATATAAGGGGCCAGAGAAAACAAAAGGTCAAAAGCCTACCATGAGTGCGAAAGAAGGGAATAAATTCTAACTACTGGAAAAATGCCTCCAAGCAATCGAAAGGAGTGACAAGTTTAGAGCTCTTGACACGCAATCATTATCTTTCGTGTCCAACCTTGTCATTTCCCAAAAATTCAAAGTCCCAAAGTTTAAAAAGTTTAATGGAACCACAACCCTTTTGTCCATATCTGAATGTACCTACAAAAGATGGTTAGGTATGAGAAAGATAAAAAGCTACTCATCCATTACTTCCAACACAACCTCATTGGGGTAGCAGTTTAGTGGTATATCGAGCTAGACAATGTGAAAATCCAATCATGGGCTAACTTGGCTAAGGCTTTTCTAAATCAATACTAGCACATGTTGGACTGGGCTCTAAATCAATTTCTTAATGAATTTCGAGAAGAGATCCACTGAAAGCTTCAGGCAATATGCCCAAAGGTGGAGAGAGGAAGCAGCCTTAGTCTAGCCTCTTCTTACAAGAAAAGAGATAGCGATCACTTTCATCCATACCTTATGCACTCCTTATTATGAGAAGCTCGTAGGAAATGCCACCAAGAAATACATAGATCTAGTCCTCTCTAGAGAAATGATTGATGCAGCCACTAAGAGTGGTAGAATGTCAGTCGAGAAAACATATGGATCAAGCAAAAAGCCTATTGCCAATAAAAAGAAAGAAAGAGAGGCTAATGCCATAAGTTATGCTAGCTTATTTTAGCCAAAACGACGTCAAATACTGGACCCTTACTACCCAAGCATGTTGTACTCTCACCCTATCATGACACCCCTCAGCCACTTAATGCCATAACCTATAACCCATCCTTTGTAATCCTATCCAACCCACCATAAAGCTACCCCCCACAAGTTCACCAAAGCACCAATCGAGCAACCAATAATACACTTGGCAATCGAGGTGCAAATCAACAATGACAACATTTTGATTCCATCCCTATGACCTATAAAGAGCTCTTCCAAACCTTACTCTAAAATCATTTAGTGGCCCCAATCTATGTCCCACAAAAGAAGCCACCATACTCGCAATGGTATAACCCTAACGCCAACTATGAATACCATGCAGGGGCAATAGAGGAAGACATTGAAAGCTATATATCTTTCAAATAAAATGTGCAAAATCTAATTAACTCAAAAGTCTTACAGTTTATGGTGAACCAAGGACCAAATGTTGCCGCCAATCCTTTACCAAACCATACTGAGCTAGCTGCAAACATGATCGACATTAAGAACAAATATGAAGTAAAGGCAAGCATAGAGGATGTAAGGAGCCAATGTTCTTGGTCTGGCAAACATTGATTCAAGTCAGGCTGCTTAACACAATAGAAAAATAGGAAGACAATCCTGATAACTTTTATGACTTCTACACAGTTATAGGTAATATCCTACAAACATGCAGGGAGTTTAGGTCCATGGTTCAAACAATGATGAATGAAGGTCAAATAGAATTCTATCATGAGAACACACCTGCCACTGAATCTATCAATATTATAGAAGATAAAACCATGCAGCCACCTTATAAAAGAAACTGACCCCTCATTCTTTATGGCAAGTCAAGTTCCAAGGTCAGTTCTTCGACACCTACACCAAAGTTGGTTGTCAAAGTACCTAAACTATTCCTATATAATAGCAACAAAGCTATTCCATGGAAATACGAGAGTTGGGTAGTGATGAATGGAGAACTAGCTCCCTCATCTGCTGCAATGAAACTATCAAGAGTTAGTCACCTAACTCGTAGCGGTAGGTGTTTTGCTCCCTCGGCTCAAGAAAAATAAAAGGTTAATGCATTTCCAAGCACCAGTACCACTCAGGCCCAAGCAAAGAATTTTGAAGTCGAGAAAGTTAAGGAAGCAATAAGTGAAAGAGAAGCCATGGAGTTTCTCAAGTTCATTAAGCACAGTGAATACTGCATTATAGACCAGTTAAGCAAACAACCCATAAAGATTTCCATGCAATCTCTACTTTTTAATTCAGAGGTTTATCGAAATGCATTACTGGAAGTGCTAAAAGAAGCATATGTGCCCTTGAACGTCCCCATGGACAAGTTAGATCGACTGGTGAACAATATCATGGCCGATAATTACATCTTTTTCACTAATGATGAGATCCCACTCAAAGGTAAGGGCAGTTATAAAGCTCTGTATATCATTACCCATTGTAAGAGACGCATTTTGCCCAAGGTACTTATAGACAATAGGTCAGCTCTTAATGTTATGCCTATGACTACATTAAACAATCTCCTTATCGATCAATCCAACATCAAGAGGAGCCACAACATAGTCTAAGCTTTTGATGAAACATGTCATGGTGTAATTGGAAATATCATAATACAGCTTCAGATAAGCCCATGTATATATGAAGTTGACTTTCAAGTTATGGATATTAATCTTTCTTAAAACTGCCTATTGGAAGGCCATGGATACACTCAGCTAGAGTTATCCCATCCTTTCTCCATTAGAAGCTTAAATTTGTGATAGACGATAAAGTAGTCACCATCAGAGCTAAAGAAGAAATAATCACCACTACTTTCATCGAGGATATCTACATAGAGCCTAATGAAGATGCACCAGATTCATCATTCCAATCCTTTGAGTTCATCAATGTGACATTTGTGGGAGAAAGATTACCAATAGTTAAACCTCACCTATCAAAGAGTACCCATTCGGGTTTAAAAATGACTATTAGCAAAGGTTGCCATGTTGGAAAAGGGCTTGGCAAGAATCTATAAGGGATGCCCTGAGCCTTACAGGTCATTACTCAAGCCAACAAAAGAGGCTTAGGATTTATGGCTAATGTGTACTCAAGAAAGTAGGAAAAAAAGAGGATCTACAACTAGAAGATGACACGATCATTAGGTCAAGAAGGGGACTTGAAGCCGATAATGTTTCTATCTCTCTATAAGATATTTCATTCAGGAGGATGAATTAATCCAAGCTAATTGGAAGAGCAAAAGGCTAAAGATTTCTTGGTAGTCATAAACAAGGCACTTAACAGCCTCTATCTCCAAGATACCAAGCCATAAAATTTGTGTCTTTCCACTAAGACCTGATTTTGATGATAGGGTCATGACAGAAGCCCCCTGCACTTTTCCTGTCCCTTTCATGTAATGTCAAGAAATGAAAACCTACCTATCTTTGCCCAAAGGCAAATAGATGTCCTATGTAAGGGGCATTTTTTATCAAATATTATCAATGAAATGGCTTTTGCATATATCATTCCATATCGTGTATCACTTTTCAATCTTTTTGTTCCGATTACTCTTAGGCCTTTATTTTTATCCAAATCCTTTAGTTGTGTGTGTTCCTTTTGCAATATTTATTTCTTTACCCTTTCAGGTGACCTGATAACAGTGACATGGATGTGTCCGATGGGTCTTTGAAGATCAATTTTGAACAGTCAATTTGCGCTGGTGAAGCTGATGCTGAAAAAAGTTTCAAAGAAAGCTCGGTACAACTAGACCTCTTATGATTAGTCAAGCAAGAGGAGAAGTAGATCACGCCTCATAAAGACCCAACTGAAGTAACAAATCTGGGTACTCAGGAGGATCAAAAGAAGGTTAAACTTGAAACCTTAATAAAGTCAACAACTAGGACCAAGTTGATAGACCTACTCTAGGAATATCAAGATGTATTCGCTTGGTCATATCAAGACATGCTAGGATTAGAAACTGATATAGTGGTCCACAAGCTTCCCATCAAGCCTAAACGCAAAGCAATCCAGCAAAAGTCAAAGAGGATGAAGCCATAAATGCTCCTCAAAATTAAACAGAAAGTCAAGAAGCAGTTTGAAGTAGGGTTTATCAGAGTAGCCAAATATCTAGAATGTGTTGCTAATATAGTCTTAGTCCCAAAGAAAGATGGTAAAGTATAAATGTGTGTTGATTATCGGGATTTGAGTTGAGCTAGTCCCAACGATAACTTTTTGCTACCCCATATCAACACTTTGGTAGACAACATGGCCAAGAATTCTCTAATCTCCTTTATGGATGGATTCTTAGGCTATAACTAGATCAAGATGGCGCCCGAAGACATGGAGAAAACAACTTTTGTAACAATGTGGGGGACATTTTGCTATAATGTCATGCCCTTCGAACTCAAAACTGCTAGGACAACCTATCAATGGGCCATGGTAGCCCTATTCCATGACATAATGCATAAAGAAATTAAGGTTTACATTGATGACATGATTGCGAAGCCAACGAAAAAGGATAAGAGTGTCATAGACCTTCAGAAACTTTTTGAACAGCTACAAAAATTTCAACTCAAATTAAATCTTGCCAAGTGTACCTTTGAGGTCACCTCGAGTCAGCTTTTAGGCTTTATAGTCAGCAAAAAAGGGATTAAAGTTGACCCAGACAAAGTTAAGGCCATTCAAGATATGTCACCTCCTTAAACCCAAAAGAAAGTAAGAAGCTTTTTGGGAAGACTGAACTACATTACTAGATTCATATCCTAACTCACTAACAAATGTGACCTCATCTTTTGGCTCCTTCGCAAACAAAATCTAGGAAAATGGAATAAGGCATGTCAAGAAGCCTTCGATAAAGTCAAACACTATCTGTCAAGCTCGTTAGTGTTGCTACTGTCAGTGCCTGATTGACCTTTAATCTTATACTTGGCAGCCTTTGACAACTCTATAGGTTATGTATTAGGGCAGCATAATGAGTAAGGAAAGAAAGAACAAGCAATCTACTACTAAAGCAAAAAGTTTATGGAATACGAGTGCAATTACTCTGTAGTTGAGAAGTTATGCTGTGCTTTAGTGTGGAAAGCCAAGAGACTCAGGCAGTACATGTTGTATCACACCACATGGTTGATTGCAAAGCTTAATCCTATCAAGTATCTATGTGAAGTCCCTGCACTATTAGAAAGCTAGCTAGATGACAAGTCTTGCTTTTGGACACGACATTGCCTATATTAGTCAAAAGGCCATCAAGGGTAGTGTGATAGCCGACTTTTTGGCAAGTCAAATGGCAGATGACTATGAACCTATAAATTTTGACTTCCCAAATGAAGATCTAATGTGCATTTCTGAGAATGAAGATGCCTCCAACCAAGATTAATCCTGGAAGATGTATTTTGATGGAGCATCATACACTCTAGGACATAAAATTAGGGTAGTATTGATGTCACCTGATGGAAGTCATTATCCATTCACAGCAAGGTTAAATTTCAACTGCACGAATAATATTGCAAAATATAAAGCTTGTGTCATGGGGTTTCAAGTGGCCATTGAGAGGGATGTCAAGATATTACAGGTGTTCGGTGATTCGACCCTAGTCATCTACCAATTGAAAGGAGAGTGGCAAACTCATGATGCCAAGCTAATGCAGTATAGGAAGCTAATAGCAAAGCTCAAGAAAGAATTTGATAATATTAGTTTTCGACACTTACCCAATAAGAAAACCAAATAGCTGATGCTTTGGCTACTTTATCATCGTGTTTAAAGTCAACCAAGAGTCAAACATTGCTCCTATCTAGATAAGCATCTACACAACTTCAGTTCATTTTCATAGTGTCGAAAAAGAGAAAGATGGCTTACTGTGGTACTATGACATCCTTCGTTTCATCAAGGATTAGCATTATCTCAAACATGCAACCAAGACTGATGAAAAGACTATCAGAAGGCTATCTATGAAATTTATTCTCGATGGAAAAATCTTATACAAAAAGAGTCACGATCAAGTATTGCTCAGATGTGTTAACAATCCTAAAGCCAAAAAAATCCTAGAAAAAGTTCATGAAGGGATTTGTGGCACACATGCTAATGGACATCGGATGGCTAACCAAATCATAAGAGTGGGCTATTATTGGTTGACCCTTGAGAGAGACTGCATCAATTACTCCTGAAAATGCCCTAAATGTTAAATATATACGGACAAGATCAATGTCCCTCCAGCACCACTTCATGTCATGACAGCTGTATGGCCCTTCTCCATGTAGGGCATGGACATGATCAGGCCAATCACCACTAAAGCTTCCAATGGTTATCGTTTTATCTTGGTAGTGATTGACTATTTCACCCAATGGGTAAAGGCTGCCTTGTATGCTAATGTCACTAGATCAACCATTTGTAAGTTTGTCAAGTGGGACATCATCTGTAGATATGGCCTCCCAAACCAAATATCACAGACAATGCAAGCAACTTAAATGATGCAAGCGGTCTGCTCACAGTTCAAGGTCTAGCATCATAATTCTATCCCTTATCGCCCAAAGATGAATGAGGCAGTTGAGGCAGCTAACAAAAACATTAAAAGAATAGTTAAAAAAATGGCTGAGACTTGCAAAGACTTGCATGAGAAGCTATTCTTTACACTTCATGCTTATCGAACCTTAGTTCACACTTCCATGAATGCTACCCTATTTTCTCTTGTCTATGGGATAGAAGCTGTATTGCCTATCGAAGTCGAGATCCCTTCTGTCAAAGTCTTAATGGAAACTAAACTTGAAGAAGCTAAATGGGTCAAGAGCATAATGACCAGCTCAACCTAATCAAGGAAAAATGTATGAAAGCCATGTACCATGGTCAAATGTATCAAAACGCATGATCTGAGCCCACGACAAAAAGATGTGCCCATAACAATTTCACCAAAACGAATTGGTATTAAAGAAGATCCTCTTAATTCACAAATATGCACGGGTCAAGTAGACCCTTAATTGGGAAGGACCATATGTCATGAAGCAAGCCTTCTCTGAAAGGGCCCTAATCTTGTTAGAAATGGATGGCAATGTTTGCCCAACCCAATCAACTCAGATTTCATCAAAAAATACTCCACGTAGAGGGCAAAAGCCTGAAAAGGCGTCCTTCGACAAAAAAAGCAAAAAAAAAACACAAAAAATGAGAAAACATAAAAAAAAAAAAACAATAAAAAAAAGGTCCAGAGGAAAATCTGAAAAAGGCATCTGGGCAACCAACTCGACTATAGTTGAAAACCTACAAGGGCAACTTAAGAAGATCAATTTTGATGGGGCATGAACTGAGAGTACCTACAGGATAATGCGAAGCAATCCTAGAAATCTTTTGAAGATCAGCTCATGCTAGGCATATTCATTGTTTGAGAAAGACTCTGAAAAGCACCTAAAGAACATCCATGTCATGATTGTCAGAGGCATCTTTTGCCTTAACGATCATCGTTTAAAAAGAATGATCAATATTTGCAAGGATTCCCTAGAAATGTTAACATAGCTAGAAAAATGAAGTGTTTGTAAGAGCAGTGTTGCTTTTGAATCTTGTACATGTATACCAATGGTGTATGAATAAAGTAAAGAGTTTTGGTTAATAAAAGAATAGTATTGAATCATGACTCAAATTCCTTAAATTCTTACCCCTATAATAATCTCCATGTTTGGTACTTAGCCAGTTACTCAATCTGTGCCATTAAATATTGCCTTATTCACTCAATTATTCATACATTCATTCATTCATTAATCCACATGTCAACTTTCCATTCATTAATGTTCATATAAGGATGACAATGAAAATTCATGTTGACAAGGCATATGCATATTCACACAAACTGATGGAAGTTAATTTTCCATTCAAGGTGGAACAACACATGACACTAGATGGAAAAAGAAAAAATAACTTGACACGATAAAGTGGAACAAGTCTAAAATAATGAAGGGAAACGGGAGTCCAAAATACTCTAAACCACTTAAGAAAGTAAAAAGAGTGAAGGAGTTACAGAGGAAATATCTATGCAAAAATAGAGCCTTAACCAAAGAAACTTGCCAATAGTCCCTATCATACCAAAACTACTGGTAGCTCATCCAATGCAGAAAGGTAACTACCTCAACACACTCAATATAAGGGAGCCAGTCCCATAATACATATTCATGCTAACCTTAAAGCTCACTAAGGGGCAACAAGTAACATAAGTGAGACAAGAAAGTGATCCTATCAATAAATGCCAATGAGTCACAACCGATGGAAGTCAGGACCATAGAAAGTGAAGAAAGTAAGAAAATCTATTTTGGATTGTGTCCTCATCCTAACCTTTCATTACTCAAAAGCCTCAATAGAAGCATATGATCTTTATTATTTTTATAAAAGTTAGGAGACCTCCCTATCCATAATTGTATAATTCGAACGTCATATTTAAATATCACTAAAGGGTAAAATGCCATTTTACAAAAGACCGTAATGCACTCAAAAGCAAAGTACAAGCTTTTAGGGATGCTTACCTAGTAAAATTTCAAAAGTTGGTGGATGCCTATCAAGGACGATTGGTTTAGGAGTTGTTGACCTTATGATAGTATGCCAAGCAGGGGCAGTTTCTATCTTTACTTTAAAACTCTGTATTTTTATATAAATTATGAATTTTGAAATAAATTTTGAATTTTGTGATTTTGTCATAGGCTATGAATTTTGTTAATAATGATTTCTAGTATACAGGATAAAAAAATATTTTAAAAAATTTTTTGGTAGGTGATTACCATTAGATTGAGCTCTCTTAGAAAGATTCTTCACCTTTATTGACGTAAGTATTTAGACATTCAGCTATAGACCTTTTGTACCTAATTTCCTTTTAGATTTCTTGAAGGTCGAATAAATAAGTTATATTCCAAAAAGATTCAGATGCTGATAGTTTGACATGTGTTAAAATAATGAAAGTATTCAGAGATCTTGCACATTTAGATAACTTTTTGCCATAACTATCATGATACTATTCCCAATCTTGATTTAGGAAAAATAAAAGTAGACATTAGCTAAAAAATTTTCCTTAGAATAAAACTTTTCAATCCAATGCTTGATATATAAGATGTGAAATTTGAGATATTTTTCCTATACCAATTTAATTTCTTTCTTAAAGGCTCAACTAGAACTAAGATTCTTTGGTGGCTATGAAGCTGGTAATGTTAAGTTACATTAGGCTAATATGTCAAAAAAAAAAAAGAAGAAGAAAAATGTTTGAAAAATTAAGTGCAACATCATATCGTTAAAGTATTTAAATGATTCCAAAAAGAAAACTATCCTTTTTCCTAGCAAAATGCTTGTCATTTTAAATGGCTTTGTTTGAAATGACAAATGGACATCTTTCTTTATCCTTTTGTGAATATAGAAAATTATTTCCTTTATAGTCCCCTTTAAGCCTAATAAGTTATTTTTTCTTTAAACCCTAATCAACAATCAACCTCCACACTAGGTTGCAAGTGAAGCAAAGCTTCAAGATTAGAAGGAGCACATTCCATTCTAAAGTTAAAGAAAGAACAAGCCTATTGTCACGAAGCAAGTTATTCAAAGTGAAAAATACAGAAAACAAGTTAACAAAAAAAAATAAAGAAGAAAAAGCAAAAAGCAGAAAAAGATAAACAAACAATGATGTATGTTTTGTCCTAAAGATATGCCGCATAAGAATTCTTTTGAACAGAAATGATTCTTCATTCAATTACCCTTAAACATTTAATTTGGACCTATCTATCCTTCTTTCTAAACCATGAACCATAGCATACATTACATACTTGCAAAGTCCATCTTGATTAAACATAGCAATTTGAACTGTTAAGCCATTATTGGGAAGCTCTTTAAAAATTCATCTTTTTGGATGATTTTTGAGTCCTAAAGAATATGATGGTGCAATCAATTAGAAAAAAGAAAAGAAAAGAAAAGAAAAAAAAGGGAAAACAAATGAAGCTCTAAGGTGAAAACCTGAAATAGGAAATCTAGAATAAACTTAAGGCAAAAGGAAAACAAATGAAGCTCTAAGGTGAAAACTTGAAATAGGAAATCTAGAACAAACTTAAGGCTTTGGAATTACTTCTAAATCAATAAATGTGGTTACCAAAGAAAAAGAACCTTTCCATGTTGATTTGAAAGTGATCCTCATGAAATCTCATGACATTAGCAAAAAATTGAATCAAATGCCCAAATATTCTTCTCAAGATAACCTTTCAAAACTTTACTGTCCAACATTACAAATTGGTGCTTCCCAAAGGCTTTTTGAGTTAACTCCTTAAGATTGTTTGCTAGCATTAGTGTAACACCTATTAGGCTATTGTATTTTAATTAAAAGGATGTTATAACTTGATTATTTGACTTTCAAGGAATTCTCATAAAAAGAACATCAACCTAAATTTCATCTTGATGAGGCTCGACCTTGTTGTACCAATTTTTTCTAGTCAAATTTTAGTAGTGCCATCACATTTGTGCCTTTTAAATTCATTTCCTTAATCCATTAAAAGATGTCTCAAATAGTGATCATCTATCATAGCAATGCCTTTACATGATGAAGATAGCATATCCATTATCCTTGATATTGGAAAATTCATGATTAAAATTATTCTAAAAGTTTCATAGTTATTGATCAAGTAGATTCTTTCCCAGGTTAGAATGAGAAGGTAAACTTGCTCTGTAAGTCCTGGAATTTAGATGAATTATGATACGTTTCATGATTTCAATAGAAATGTGCTTCAAACAAAAAAAATTTGACTCTTATCCAACAACATAATATTGATAAACAATAATTCATTATTTAATGACTTTACAAGAAAAAATAAAATAATTCCTAGATTCCTGAAATCAAGATTAGAAGTAGGATTTTATGGAGCAAGCGTGAGATAGCCCTTTAATGATTTAGACCTTCAACTCCAAGTACAGGATTAAACTCTTCTTTGACAAAGGAGAAAAAAGTGTCCATAACAAATTTTGAAGATGCCTTCAACTCTAAGTAGAGGCACATGCTCACATCATAAAAAAAAAAGAAATATCTACTGCATTTTCTAAAAATGCCTTCAACTCCAAAATAAGCTTGATTTAAGGTTGTTCATAATGAAACTAAAAAATCATATAACAAAATCATTGAAAATTCATTGTATGCACTTCGCATGCATTTTCATTTGTATTTAAGGATTTGTAGATCAAGAAGTTGAGCATGATATTGGAAAAAGCCATCAATATGTTGACTTTCTTATGGTCGAAAGGTAAGTCTCACATCCTTTCCAACTAGTTCTATGTCAATCATTGTCTCTATCTAAGTTAACTAGTATGGTTTCATCTCGGTCAATCATTTTTTACCTAGGTAGCACTTAGTCACCTAAGTCAACTAGTTTGGTTTTGTCTTGGTCATCCATTTTCGACTTAGGTATCACCTTAGCCATCCAAGTTGACTAGCATGGTTTTCTACCAGTCAACCTTTTCTGACTTAGGTATTACCCTAGTTACCTAAGTTGACTAGTATGGTTTCATCCTTGTTAACCTTTTTTAGCTCAAGTGTTTCCCTAATGACCCAAGTTGACTAGTATTGTTTCATCTAGATTAACTTTTTTTAGCTTAGGTATCACCTTGGTCAACCCTTGTTAGCTTAGCTATCGCCCTAGTCACCTAAGTTGACTAGTCTGGCTTTATCATGGTTAACCCTTTTCGACATAGGTATCTCCTTGGTCATTAACTAGTACGATTTTGTCCCGATCAACTTTGTTTGACTTTGGTATAACCATGGTCATCTAAGTTAACTAGTATGGTTTCATCTCGATCAACCCTTTTTTACTTAGGTATCGCCTTGTCACCTAAGTTGACTAGTATTGTTTCATCCTGGTCAACACTTTTTAACTTAAGTATTACCTTGGTCACTTAAGTTGACTATTATGTTTTAATCCTGGTCAACATTTTTTGACTTAGGTGTCGCCCTAGTCACCTAAGTTAAGTAGTATTGTTTCATCCTAGTCAATCCCTTCTGACTTAAGTATTACCTTTGTCACCCAAGTTGACCACTATGGTTTCATCTCGATTAACCCTTTTTGACTTTGGTACCACCACAGTCATCCAAGTTAACCATTATTTTTTCATCCTAATCAACCCTTTTTGACTTAGGTGTCACCTCAGTCATTTGACTAGTCTAGTTTTATCCTGGTCAACCCTTTTCGACTTAGTTATCACCCTAGTCATCCAAGTTAACTAGTACGGTTTCATCTCGATCAACCTTTTTTGACCTAGGTATCACCTTGGTCACCCAAGTTGACTAGCATGATTTTACCCGATTAACCCTTTTTGACCTAGGTATTGCTTTAGTCACCCAACTCAACTAGTATGGTTTTATCCTGATCAACCTTATAAACTTAAGTTCCCTCTAGTCACTTACGTTGACTAGTATGGTTTTATCATAGTCAACCTTTTAAACTTAGGTTCTAGCTGGTTATCATCCTAACCTCATGTTTCGCACTTGGTTATTTTGTTTTAATGAATATATATAATTTAGTTTGTTTATTTTTTCAAATTGTTATAGCCAAAAGAAAATCATTTCTATTTGGTCTTTGCTTATTCCTGATTCTCAACAACGGCCAATAAGAGGCAACTATAGACACCTAATTTGTTTGGGCCCCTTTTTGGTAAGTCCTAATTATTTGAGACTTAGAAACTAGCAGCTACCTTAGTAGAAGTCGACCTCCTTCAAATAGGTTGGGCTTTTTTACAATCCATTCGGCCATGCTTGAATAGCTGTATATGCACGTGATAGAAAAAAGTGCCATTTCGAATATTGTAGAAAATAAATCTCGAATAAAAAAGATGAATATTCAAAAATTAAAATTAAATTTTAAATATTTTCTTTTCAAATTTAAAAATTCATTTCTACAGATGATGTCATGGTCAAATTTCCCATTCTTAAGAATTTTATGAGATTTTTTTTAAAAATTGGCAAGTCAACTACCGTATATTTTTATCGGTATCCATTTAATATTTATATCAATACACACTCTAAAAAATAAAAAATATTCAATAAAGAATATGTATTGGTATTTAATACCACAAGATATCGAATTGTCAATTTTAGTACTTACTTTTGAATTTTTTTATAGTTCCGCAAGTATTCTGCTCATGAACTTTTTTCAAAAATTTGTTTTGGATTTTAGATTTTCATCTTCATTATTTTATAAATTAATATTTTGAATAATAGATCAAATTTGACTTATTTTTATAAATATTTGGATGTATTTTTGAAATTGTCTCATTTTCAAAATACGAAGTTTTCTACTCCATAAATTTTTTTAAAAAAATTTTCTTAGTTTAGAATTTAAAAAATTTTTGTAAATATCAATTTTGTTCTATAAAGATTTTTCTCTAAAAATTTTACGAGTTTAGAATTTTTAATTATCTTTTTCTTATACATAAAACTTCTTAAGAATCCTCTTTGAGTTCAAGACTTGGAAATTTTATAAGAAAATTTTATTATTTTTATTTTTGGGCCAAATATGTTTAGTAGGCTTAAAACTTGCAAATTTTTTTAATGGGCCCCATAAGCCCATTTATTTTTCAATAAATCCAACAAGCTTGCCAAGCCCATTTTTGATTTTCTATCAAGGCCATTTCATTCTCTACAAGCCTAATAAGCACATTTTTTATTATTCCAACAAGCCAATTTTACTTTCCAAAAAGGCCTATTTAGGCCTATTTGGATTTTACACTAAAGTCCAATAATGTTTTCTCCCTCTAAAATTTTTATTAATCCTTTTGGATCCAAAATTTTTATCTAAAAATTTAATTGAGCCTTTTACATGACGTAATTCATAATTAAATTTGTCAATTTATAACTTTTAATTTCTTACAATGTAATTCCTCCACTTCATTTATAATCATAAAAATTGTAATTATAATTTTTATTTATTTCTACATTTTCATAAATTTCTATATATTTATTTTAATTTCAGAATTCATTAATTTAATTGGGATTGAATTTTATCATTAAGGTTAACATTATCCTCACTATCATGAAACCTAAGCATGACTTATGCATCAAGTTATCGACAAGATTTGATCACAAATAGGAAAAGACAAAAATAATTCATAAAGCCTTACCAAAAAGCTAAAAAAATATAAAAAGTAATTAAAATCAATAATAATAAAATAATAGTAAAAAAAATCAATGGCCATTCAGCCAAGAGGGATTTCTTCTCTTTCTGGCCAAACCTCTCCCTTATAAATAAGGGAAAGACGTTTCAAGAATAGTTTAACGGCTTAAATGGCAAAATTTAGTATTTTTTACTTAAGAATTTTTCAAGTTTTTCAAGTTTTTAAGTTAATTTCACTTGAAAAACTTTGATTTTTGTTCATTTCAATGATTTTTCTTCCTTTTAATGGGCTTGATAATCACTTGTGCTTATGGATTTTGATCTATGTTAAAAGGCCAAGTGCTGTAAGCCATGAGCAATTTCTTGATTTAGTTATTAAATATGATTTTTTTTTCTTAACAAAAGTATGATTTTCATCAAGAAAACATATTTTTGTTGATATGTTGTGTATTTTATCATGTAGATATGCTTATGATTATAGTGTTTTCCTTGGTATTTCCATGTGGATACTTGATAAAATATGTTTATATGTTTATTTTTCATGATTTCATATATATTGATGATGATGTGAGCTTAGTAAAAATTGGGATATATGTTGACTATTCATGTATCCATGTTGGGAAATTGTTTGCTTAATTGTTGATGAAGATTCTAGTCTTTGATGAAACTTTATTTCTTGTTTTATGATATTTTGGATTATTATGTAAAGTTTGAAATTTGTAAAGGCTCAAAAATAATTTGCCCAAAATTTTTAAAGCCTTTGGATGGGTATATCCAAGTTGGTTAATTCATGTATGCATGATTTGGTAACTTTTTTGACATTTTAGTACTACTTTGTATTTACGGACTAAATTACAAAACTTTTTTCAAGGCCATCCAAGCTTGATTGAATGCTCTATGGATCTTAGGGATGTCTTTCATGCTCTTTTAATATGTTTGAATGCATTTCATACATTTTAATCCATTAGAGACCTTTATGTAATTTTAGAAAGTTTAGGGACTTGCTTGTAAAATGGTGGAAAATATTGTTCCAAGGCCAAGGGTGTTTGATCGAATGCTTTTGGTGATTTAGGTATGTTTTCTTATTGATTTGATGCGTTTGATATTTGATTTTCTATTTTATTTCATGTAAGAACTATATTGCATGTTAGAAAAGTTAGGAGTTAATTAGGTGAAACCTTGCATTTCAAGGTTTAAAAAGTCATTTCTCACATCAAATTGCCTATTTAAGGTATTTTGGTTATTTCAAGAATAAGTTTAGCATCTTTAGCTATCTTGGGGCTAAAATACAATTTTGGAAAATTTAGGGAAGTAGTTGCAATTTTTGTAATTTATGTCATCTACGACATCTGAGTTACCCATTTAGAGTACAATTGCCATTTCAGATAGTTTTTTAGTCCTTTAGGGTTACCGAGATATTTCTATGTTGAAGGTGCACCTTACGTATCTAGTAATTTACCCTAGAATCAAGTCTTTTATGATCATTGGGATACTTAATGCATAATAGGGATAGGTTCATCCTTTATGAAGTTATCGAGTCCTTTAGGGTACCGAGACACTTCTATGTCAAAGGTAAACCTTAGAAGTATTTTAGTAATTTATGTTACAATCAAGTCCTTTATGATCACTGAGGTATTTCCATGTCGAAGGTGCATAATAGGGATATGTTCATTAATTATGAAGTCATTGAGTCATTTATGGTTACTGTGATAGTTTCACATCGAAGGTATACCTTAGTGACATTTTAATAATATACTTCAGAGTAAAGTCCTTTAGAGTTTTTGAAATACTTTCATGTCGAAGGTATACTTTAGGGGATATTTTGGTCTCTTCGACTAGATCCAAGTCCTTAAAGTGTCTAGTATTGTAATTTTCATTGAAACTGGGTCTTAAGACAAATTTTTATTATTTCTTATAGAACTAAAAGTTTTAAAGTTAAGACAATGTCTTTGAATAAAAGTAGTAGTGGAATTTCTCCTAACTAGAAAGGATTTCACAGATTATTTTAATAACGAGATATCATTTTTAAAATAAGAAAATCGAGATTTTTTTACAAATTTTCTAAAAATAAAATGTTTCGTATTCTTTCGACCTTCCAATAGAGTGAAAAAGATATTTTGATTTTTGAAAACATCTCGTATTCCTCTGGCTCTTCAGTAGAGTCCAAAAGAGATAATGAGAAAAATTTCACGTTCCTCATATCTCCCGGTGAGGTATGAAAGATATTTTGATTTTTAAAAATATTGAAAACATGATTTTCTCATATGGAATAATAAATTTGTTTCAAAAAATTTTTATTTTTAATATACAAGAATTATAATTAAAAACCAAATATTGAAGTCGAATAAAAATTAAAATTTAAGTTAACACATGACTAAGAAGGTACTAATTAACAAGCATCATAAAAAGGATTGATCCTTGCTCGTGATTGTAACCGATTCTTAGACCCTTTCATGTGATCTGTGGTATGAGCATAGACCTCAAAATTTGTTTATAAGTGTTTTATAACAATCCAAGTATGAACTTCGGTAGGTAACCAATCTCATCTAGCCAAAATAGATTGTGGCAACTCCAAAATAAATAGTCGTTTCATAATTACTATTTAAGGTTAAGTTGAGTGCATAATTTATCTTGACAACCTGATCCACAACACAAAAATAAGAAAAAATAATAATGATATGGCCCTTAGAATGAAATAATAATGATATGGCCCCTAAAAATGAAAAAAATGATATATAAATATATAAACGAGCTAGGGGTACACCTGCCTTTTAAGTACTACTGGTCAGGATTCATATCTTGGCCATGTTATGACAAGCACAAAAAAAAATATCATCAACATAAACTTGAACTACTAAAATGTGCTTGCTTTTGACTTTTATTAAAACGTTTTGTCAACATTGCCTCTGTTAAAATCTTTTTCAATTAAAAATTTTGAAAGCCTCTCATACCGTGCTCTAGGAGCTTGCTTTAAACCATATAACGCTTTTGAAAGTTGAAGAACATGATTAGGAAAATTTATATTTTCAAAACTGGGAGGTTGCTAAACATTAACTTCCTCATTAATCAAAACAATTTAATAATGCACTTTTGACATCTATTTGAAACAACTTAGAATTATTAAAACATGAAAAGGCTAATAGTATTCTAATGACTTCAAATCTAGCTATGGGAGCATAAGTTTCATCAAAATCAATTCCTTCATCTTGACTATAGCCTTTAGCTACAATCTAGCCTTATTTCTAATTATGGTTCAATGCTCATTTAGTTTGTTCCCAAAGACTCATTTAGTACCAACAATGGGATAATCACTAAGTCTCTCTACTAAATTCTAAACTTTACTCCTAGCAAATTGATTTAACTATTTTTGCATAGCTGTAATCCAACTATCATCTTTTAAAGCCTTATCTACATTTTTGGGTTTAACTTGAGAAAGCCAATCATTGTAGCTTGTGAGGCATTACCATTTAGTGATTTCATGTAATCAAACATTATATTTATTTAATGTTACAAAGGTATTTATTTATACCTAAGATTTAATTGTATAATTTTTATAAATATCTTCTATAGATAAAGCCTATGAAACACATCGGGTCTTTTAGGGAGTTGTAAAAAGTTACAATTATGAGATCCTATGCATCAAAGCCACGTTTCTAAAAAGTTTTTGGTCATTGTATTGTCATAATACATAAAAACTGGCTGCGTAAGCCTTTATGCATAGGATGCAAGCAATTGATCTCACAAGTTAAAGTATAGAGATACTTGGGGACATCATATGGATGCATGTTTTATTAACAAGTTTATTAAACATGACCTACTATAAGAGCTCCATTTGGTATTTTACTCAATTAACTATGGAAATACTCTTATGTGTTAGTAGTGTAAGTGATCCTTAGACACGTGAGACCAAGTCATCTCGTTTGAGGAGTGTCATGCTTTGATTCCATAATGAACAAGTCAACAAAAGATGAATGCTTATGGTGAGGTAGTTTTTGGGATGGCATGAATCATATGGTAGGTGAATGAGTGGTCCAGAGAGGATTCATCACCTCAAATGACATAAGGGTACATATCTCATGCGACAACTAGGTTTGGCATTTTTTTGTGTAATTAGGTCATGGAATCACTGAAAGACTTCTCAAAATTGAGATATGTTTTGAATCTTGAATTGTTCTTTAGGTCTTTTGATCTAAAAAGATTAATCAAGATCTTGCAAGATGCTCCTATTTAAAGAGTCCTGGATTATCTTTATTATTATATTTTGTAAATTTCATAATCTGATTACTTGCTACCCTGAGACTTCCTACATGTATCGGTAAGTTATTGACTAAGTGGGAGATAAACTTGTAGCCCTTGATAAAGAGCTAAGTCAATGGAAAGAAGAGGCCAAGGTTAATAAGGAGAAACTCATTCAGGCTTCTGCCTTTGTATCGACCTACCAAAGAAGGAATGGACATTTTCAAGCTTGAGTAAAAGATTTAAGAGTAGACAAGGTTGACAATGAATTTCTAGCACTTAGGATTCAGGACTTAGAACAATCCCCACAAACTCATCCGGACCATATTGAAGGGTTAATAAGTGCCTCAGAGCAATAAGAATGAGAATTGCAATAGATGGTCGATCAAGCATGTCAAAATTATCAAGACCACCATTGTTATCTTACCGAATAAAATGAGGTAGCCAAAGTGGAGGTAGATGGCATGATTGAGGTAAACTAGGTCTTTAAGATTAGATCTCGTGACCATTAGACACCATGAATAGGAGTTATTGTATTTCTTGGAACATGTGATTAGATAACGTAATCATGTCAGACACTTTTGGATGTAATCATATGTAATCAAACTATTTTGTTGCTTTATGAAAGACACTATTGGTGAAGTTGTCTTGCAATCCAATTGTTCCTTTCAAATTCACATAATTAACTCAATCTTTTTACTGCTTTATTCATTTATTCATGTCAATAATCGTTTACAGTCATGATTCCATACCCATCATCATTACATCAAACATATTCATGACATGTCATTAAAGTATAATCTGGCATAAATCAAGGGTACAAAGTGCTTTCACTGCCATTGATGCAGTACACAGAATCATGGAAGAGCCATGAAAAATGACCATCAAGCCTATATCAAACAACTAGAACTCATGTATATGGAGTCTTAAGAACAAATGCTTTGAAAGAATAAGGAACTGCAGGCTCAAATAGTAGAGATAACTAAATTACTGTTTGCTTCTCTAAAAGATAAAAGGCCAGCAAGCATTATTGACAAAGGTAAAGGGCCGCCTAATCTCAAAAGTGATCTAATGGTGCTATTAAAGACACCAATGGTTATGAGGGGGCATTACATGAACAATAGCCTCCAATAGCACCGATCCTAGTGGCTCAGCCTTTTATCTACCTAAGCCAGCATTTGAACCTCATTTGGTTCATAGGTATTAGGGTGTTCGCTCGTCACCAACAAAACCTTTAGTTTCAAAGCTTGATGAATAGGCAGAACAGGAACAAGCAAAGGGTCAAAAGCCTTCTAGAACCATTGAAGATAGGAGCAAGTATTAATTATTGGAAAAATGCTTTAGGGCTGTGGAAGGTAGTAATAAATCTAGGATCATAGATGCAAAATCCTTAGGTTTAGTCCCAATCTCATCATCCTACCTAAATTCAAGGTGCTAGATTTTGAAAAATACACAGATCCCATCGCCCACCTTCACATGCACTATAGGAAGATGGCTTGGCATGAGGAGAATAAGAAGCTATTAATGCATTACTTCTAAGATAGCCTAACTAGGATAGCTAGCCATTGGTATATAGAGCTTGACAAGTTAAAATCTAAACATAGGCCAATCTAGCCCATGCATTTCTTGATCAATACAATCATGTATCCAACTAGGCCCTAGATTGTCTTTCTCTCATGAATATGGAAAAGAAAGCCACTGAAAGCTTTAGGCATTATGCTCAAAGATAGAGGGAAAAAGCTACTTAGCTTCACCTTCTCCTGGCTGAGAAAGAAATGATGATCATGTTTGTAAACACCCTACGAGCTCGTTACAATAAGAAGCTAGTAGGGAATGCGATAGAATTTTGCTAATATGGTCATATCAAGTGAGATTAATGATAATGCCATAGGCAAAATATTAGAAGGAAATTGTCTAGCTCAAACAAAAAGATTGCTGCCAAGAGCAAAGAAAAGAACGTGAATGCCATCAATGAGAGTTCGAATAAATTTGCTCAGAATCCATATCTAGTTCAGAGTATGTACTTCCCTAAAATGGCTAATCCGAGTTTCAACCTTTACACACCAATGCCATAATTGATCTACTCAGCTGTATCTAACCTAACAATGAGCTTTGGGCCAAATCCTATCCAAAATATTGCATAGAATGCTTAACCTTGCAATATGAACAATGCTGAGCCCTAGCAACCAATAGGTACCCCAAGAAAGGAAATAATTTGAGTATTTCTTTATTCCTTTAAAGAGATTTACTTTCGTTTATTAGCAAGCCAATTGGTGGCCTCAGTGTTCATAAATATGAGATCACCTTCGTATCTCAAGTGATACAATGAAAGTGCTTATTAGAAGTACCATGTAGGCCATAAGTCCGCTCTATTGAAAACTGCAAGTCTTTAAAAAAGAAAGTGTAAAGACTGTTAGGAAAAGGTGCGATTAAGGTTGACTAAGGGCATAGACTTAACATTGGAGACAATTCATTTCTAAATCATGCTGAGTCAAGGGTGAATGTGGTGATTGATGAGAAAAAGTTATTAGGTTAAGAAGAATACCATGAAGGTTAAAACACCAATAAGCATGGTATGGCATGCTTTTGTGAAAGTCAAAATCATATTAGAAATCAAAGGTTAGAGTGAAGAAATAACTAAACTCTTTTGTTGCCATTATAGGCAAAGCGATACCTTGCAACACTAATTAGATTTCCTATAGATGGTCCAAAAGATGATAAATTGCTTAAAAATTGAGTTCTATGACAAAAAAAATTGAAAACATAAACGTGTATATCATTGCCACAAATAAGGATGGAAAAAGCCTTTTTTATAGTGTCAAGAGGCCATTATTCTTGTTTGCTACCTAGCTGGATGCCATGGCTACTCGAGTTCAGCCAACACCAAAAATGGATATCCAGCTCCTGTCTCGTTCTCCCTATAAAGAGGACAAAATGGTACCTTGGAGATATGAAAACAAGTCTTTGATTATCACGGAATCTAGTCAGCAAGTTGCTAATGTAAACTTCTCAGAGGCGAGCCACTTAACCTGTAGTGGTAGATTTTACGCCCAAGCCACATCAAAAAATGAAACTCAGCAAAATAACACTACCACTATCCCTCAAGCACAAAAAAAATGTTAAAAGAGTCAAATCGATGCCATCAAAGAGCCAATGAGTGAGAAAAAAAGCTAAAGCATTCCTTAAATTCATCGAACATAGTGAATTTAGTATCATTGACCAGTTGAAGAAGCAATCAGCAAACATATCAATATTCTCATTGCTCTTAAATTTTGAGGCACATTTGAATGTCCTTCTAAAATTCTAGAATGAAGCATGTGTGTCTTATGATATCCTTATAGGCAAGTTAGATTAAATCATAAGCAATATCATCACCAACAAATAAATTTTTTTGGTAAGAATAAGATCCCTTGGAAGAAAAGGAAATTACAAAGCTCTTCACATCACTACCTACTACAACAGCAACATATTGCCAACGATTCTCATCAACAATAAGTCAACCCTGAATGTAATGCCCTTGTCATGTTTGAACAAGCTTCCTATCGACACATCTCATATTAAGCATATTCACATATTTGTGCAAGCATTCGATCAGATTTGTAGAGAGGTTGTGAGAAACATCACCATTCTACTCCAAATTGGCCCATGCACTAATGAAATAGATTTCCATATGATAGACATTGTTCTATCATATAATTGCCCATTAGGTAGACTTTGGATTTATTTATGAGAGCAATACCATCATTGCTACATATGAAGTTGAAGTTTGTCATGGAAAAAAAGTTGTCAATATCGGAGAGGAAGAGGATATTATTGCTGCTACCTCAATTGATGCCCCTTTATTTCAAGGCTAATAAAGATGCTTTCGAATCCTCCTTTCAATTGTTCGAGTTAGTTAATGCCACTTATTTCAAGGAAAGTGTGCCAGTGGTTGAGCCTTATCTATTAAGGATCACTCACATGGGTTTTAATTTGACCATCGGTAAGGGTGTTTGGGTTGGAAAAATGACTCAAAAAGTGTTTTTAAGGAATTGCCAAAGCTTCAAAAGTTGTCAACCAAATTAATAAGAGCGATTTAGGGTTCAAGTTGAATATGCATCAGCAAAGAAGGCAAGCTTAGAAGAATCATGAGAAGATTATAGCTTGTTTAGTAGGTCAAAACTAAAGATGGGCACTCATGATATTTCCATTATTACAGGAAAATTTTTTCTTGGGAGGATGCATTAACCTAATCAAGGAGGAATTACCGACTTCAACAATGTAATAATCATTCTGAACAAAGCATTCAGAGATTTCTTTGTCAATGCAATCGATGTGCTAGGGACATCTACAACTAATAGTGAGACTAGTTTATGCCATCCAAGATTTGTTTTAAGTGTTTAGACTAAAACTTAAATTCTTATACTATTTAACTCTGATTCAAAGTAATGCTATAAACCTACATGCTTCTACTTAAGATCATTGTAGGTTCCTTTTGTATAGGTGTATTTTTATTAAGTATCATTAATAAAAATGACTAAACACTATGCATTTCATCTTTTTTGTCTTATTCTCATCTTTCTTATCAACCCTTAGACCTTTCTATGTATATTTTTTTTGCCTATATTATTCTCTTTCCATATTTTTAGGTAGCTAGATAAAAGTGACATGAATATTCTTGTCAAGATTCTAGAAATTGATTTTAAGCAATCGATCGACACTGGTGAGGTTGAGTCTGAGAGGGTGAAGAAGGCCCTATGCCATTGGATCTGTTAAGGTTAATGGAATAGGAAGAAAACCAAATCTTACCCCATGAGGAACCTCTCGAGACCATAATCCAGGAGTAGACAAAGAATGAAAAGAAGCCAAGATTGGAACCTTTATAAATCCAGCAATTTAAACCAAATTAATAAAGCTTCTCCAAGAATATCGAGATATGTTTGTTTGGTCTTACCAAGACATATTCGAATTGACATTGATGTAGTAGTCTATAAACTCCCCTTCAAACTTAAAGTAAACCCATAAAACAAAAGCTTAAGAGGATGAAACTAGTAATGCTTTTGAAAATCAAAGAAAAAGTGAAGAAGCAATATGAGGCAAGATTCCTTATGGTAGCTAAGTACCATGAATAGGTAGCCAACATAGTTTTAATCCCTAAAAAGGATGGCTACATGCAAATATGTGTAGACTATAGGATATAAACTAGTCTAATCCCAAAGATAACTTTTCTTTACCTCACATTGATATCCTGGTCGACAACACCACCAAAAACTCATTGTTTTCCTTCATGGATGGATTTTCAAGCTGCAATTAGATTAAAATGGCACCTAAGAACATGGAGAAAACCATTTTCATGACCATATAGTTTACATTTTGCTCTAAAGTTATGCCTTTCAGACTCTAAAACATTAAGGCAACTTATTAAAAAGCAATAATGATGGTATTCCATGACCTCGTGCACAAAGAGATAAAAGTCTATATGGATGACATGATCACTAAGTCACTTAAGGAGAGTGAACATGTTGCCAATCTTCAGAAACTCTTCAAATGGTTGTAAAAGTATCAACTCAAACTAAATCTTACTAAGTGCCCCTTTGAGATCACTTTTGGCAAGCTATTAAGCTTTATTGTGAGTGAAAAAGGGATAAAGGTTGACCCTGACAAAGTCAAGAACATTCAGAGTCTGCCACTTCCTTGTACCCAAAAGAAAGTGAAGAGTTTTCTAAGGAGCATAAACTATATGGCCAAATTTATATCTTAGTTAATAAACAAATGCAATCTGATATTTTGACTACTCTAGAGGTAAAATCCTTAACAATGGAATGAAGACTACCATGAAACCTTCAATAGACATTGCCTATCCAAATTGCTCGTACTTGTGCCACCAGGGCCTGATCGACCTTTAATCTTGTATCTATAAGTTTTTGACAAGTCTATAGGCTATATATTGGAACATGATGAGTCAGGTAAAAACGAACAAGCTATCTACTACTAAGCAAGAAGTTCATAGAGTGTGAAAACAACTATTCTATAGTTAAGCAACTATGTTGTGCTCTGGCTTAGACAACTAAAATTTAAGGTAATACATGTTCAATCCCATCAAATACTTAAGTGATGCCCTTTATTGTTAGGAAAATTAGCTAGATGGCAAGTTTTGCACTCTAAGTATGATATTACTTAGGTGAACTAGAAAGCCATTAAAGGTAGTACAGTAGCTGACTTCGTAGCAAGCTAAGTGGCGAATGACTATCAGCTGTTGGATTTCAAATTCCCAAATGAGGACCTAATGTGTGTATCCATGGTAAAAGATGTTACTGACTATAGACAATCTTTGAAAATGTATTTTGATGGAGCTTTAAATACATTAAGGCATAGGATCGGGTAATTTTAATCTTAGCAGATGGAAACTACTACCCTTTCATCACCATATTGAACTTGATTGTACTAACAACATAGCCAAATATGAGGCATATGTTATAAAACTCCAAGCCACTATCAAAAAAAGTATCAGGACATTGTAAGCGTTCGGGGCTCAGCCTTAGTAATCTATCAGATTCAAAAAGATGAAAACTCAAGATGCTAAGATATCTGATACAGGAAGCTAATCTCTAAAGTAGAATTTGGCAAAATGAATTTCTAGCATTTGCCTCAAGAGGAAAACCAATGGTCAATGTCTTGGTAACCTTGGCCTTAATGTTCAAAGTAAACTGAGAGTTAGAGGTCATGCCTATTTGGATAAGCATCTATGACATGTTGCCACAACTTAAGCAAGAGAAAGATGGACTACCATGGTATCATGATATCCTTCAATACATTAAGGACCAAATGATGCAAGCAATTTGTTTTCAACTCCAAATTCAATATCATTCAGTACTATCCATCCAAAAATGAATGGAGCAGTCGAAGTAGCCAATAGAAACATTAAGACAATAAGAGAGAAAATGGTTCAAATATTAAAAAGAGTTGCACAATAAGCAATATTTTGCATTGCTTGCCTACCACATAATGATTCAGACCTCTATTAGTGCTAGCCTATTCTCCTTAGTCTATGGGATGGAAGTTGTTCTACATATTAAGGTTGAAATCCTTTCACTCAAGGTTTTAATGGCATTATAGCTCAACAAAGAAAAATAGATCAAGGATCAATACGAGTAACTTAACCTCATTAACAAGAAAAGAGTAAAGGCTATTTGTCATAGGCAAATGTACCAAAAGCATATAATGAGAAGCAATAACAAGAAGGTCCTTCATTGTAAGTTTCAAAAAGGTGACTTAGAGCTTGAATAGATTCTCCTAGTCCATAAAATTTTTTGGGGGAAATAGACCTCAAACTAGGAAAGACCATGCGTACTGAAACGCATAGTTTTTGAGGGACTCTTAATCCTAAAATAGATGGATGGCAATGATTTGTTTAACCTTATCAACTCAGATTCTGTCAAAAATACTACTCTTAAAAAGGATTTTAGGATAAAAACCCAAAAACATGCCCTATATTAAAAAAAACCTAAGATGAAAACCCAAAAAGACATTCGAGTAAACAAACCCGCTTAAGTTAAAAACCAAAAAGAGTAGCTTAAGTAATCAAAGCTTACCCTTTCCCAAACCTAGACTAGCACGAACCTAACTTATCCATTGCACCATGACTAAAACACTGAATCATTATTGGATCCACTTATCCTAACCTAACCTAGCATACCTAAACCCTATTTTTTCCTAAACTTAGAGAGAAAAGATAATTTCTTCCTAATCTCAGGGTAGCTATCACATCACAAGACAATTTGAAGGGCTTTCTTGAAAGGTCAACCAATAATGGAAGGATCAATTGATCGAGAAAGGTCATTAAAAAAACTCAGTGAAGGATTCATGTTATTACCATTGAAAGGTACCAATGGCCAAAAATATTTATCCTTAACTCTCTTTATATATCTCAAAACTTTTCATGAGTTATACTCTCTCGTTGTTGAATGAAATATAATTGCTTGTTTTTTTTTAATTCATTTTTGTAACACTTGCATTTCATGTTGCATCATGTTTACCATTTAGTTGATAATGCTTGATAAATGGACAAAACTGATAACAAGATTTCCTAGTATTACTTCAAAGAAGTTGAAAATTTATAAAAACATCCTTTCGCATCTAAAGATCAAGAGTGAACCTTAGAACCACAATAAATCTTACCCTTAGTCCTTCTTATTCCAATAAATGCCTAAAACTTTTTTTTCAAACAAACCTTGTCAAAAGGAAACAGCAAAAATCCATTTTTGATCTTTGTCATCAGCACCTAAAATTTAAACCAGTTAACTTAGTATCATAATTTATTGAGATACAAACTATTGGTGTAAGCCCTACAAGCTACTCTTTATAGCTTGTAAAGCATTATCATTTAGTGATTTCATGTAATCAAACATTAAATTTAATTAATGTCATAAAGGTATTTCGTTATCCATAAGGTGTAATTATATAATTGTTATAAATAACTTACGTAGATAAAGCCCATGAAACACATTGGCCTTACAAGAGAATTGTAAAAGAGTTATAATTATGAGATCCTTATACATTAAAGTCATGTTTCAAAATCATTCTTGGTCATTGCATTGTCACGATAGGGCATTGTCAATGCACAAAGACTGGCACATGCAAGCCTTTATGCATAGGATGCATGCAACTAATCTCATAAGTTGAAGTAGAGAGATGATCAAGACATCATATCAATGCTTGTTATGGTAACAAGCTCACTAAACATGACTCGATATGAAAGTTCCATTAAGTATTTCACTCAAGTGTTTATAGAAACACTCTTATGTGTCAGTAGTTAAGTAATCCTTAGACTTGTGACACCAAGTCATCTTGTATAAGGAGTGTTTTGCTTTGATTCCATCACATATGGGTCCACAATAGATGGATGCTTACAGTAGGGTGGTTTTAGGTATGGCATGAATGATATGGTAGGTGAATAAGTGGTACAAAGAGGATTTATCACCAGTGATATGAGGTGACATATCTCACATGTACTTTGTCATCTTAACTCAAAGTTCCTGGCCCAAGTAATACTAATTACGAAGTTAATATACAAGGGTTCCAAACTAATATGGAATTAAGCTGAGAGCAGACACTGAACCATGCTTTTGCTAATTCTAGGATATATGATAAAGGATTTTTTACACTGATATACTAAACACTGAAGGGCTTGTCAAAACCATGTTAACACTTATTGCATGTTAGGTGACCACGATGCATTGCTAGATGCCAATCTGGGTCTATAAATATAAAATATTCTTGATTGGGCTATTTTATATTTATTACCAATACGATGGAGGCCTAATGGGTTAAACTCATATGGGTGGTTAATAGAAATAAAATTGAGACTGGGATTTTATGTCTAATATAAGTAATGGTTACTTATGCCTAATTTGAATAAGTTCATACAAGCCAGGGTAAAAATTAAAATTTTATACCCTAAGCTATATAAGGTTATGTTTTTCATCTGTCATAGCTAAAAAAAACTTTAAAAATCGGTCAAGAAGACTAAGAAAACTTGGTTTGCGATTTGCCTCAGAAATTTTAAGGAGTTAGTGTAATATTGCTCTCTTGAAGAGGAAATTTGTTTTCTTCCTTGCTTTTTAATTATTGAATCAAGATTTTCTAAGTGCAAGGGAAGGTCTATTGAAATCTAAGCTATTAGAACAACTTTGGTAACAGAGTCTCTTCCTTATTGAAGGTTTTTTAGGTCACTTGTGTGGATAATCGTTAGAGGTTGGATGCTTGGATGGCTTTGGTTTATGACAACTGAGCTTAATGTTTCTTGTAATTGGGTTATGAAATTACTGAAAAACTTCTTAAGATTGAGTTATGTTTGAATCTTGAATAGTTTTTTAGGTTTCTTAGTCTAAAAGATTAATTAAGATCTTGCAAGACTATCATGTTTAGAAAGTCTTGAATTAGTTTCTTTGATTTGTTTCCATTGCCATGTTTATGTGATATTTATAAAATTTTGTAATTTGATTAATTGCTGCCCTAAGACTTTCTACATGAACCTTAACATATTAGAGTAAACAATACATCAAATCAGTGTAGGACCCTAATCGATCAGAAGATTTTACAATCTGCATAAACCAAAATCTATAAAGTTGGGCTCAATAGTTAATTACACTAGAAGTAAGGACTCGAGCCCTCTCATTATGCCCAATAATTGGTACTAACTAATCACACATATCCATATTTGTTTTTCCTCAGTTTTAGTCATATGTATTCAATCATTTCCCCATTTATTTATTTCAAATCAAACAAATATCAGAGTGACAAAAATGTATCTCGAAACTTTTATCAGGATTAGCTCGAATTTACAATTAATTCAGAGCAAAAACCATTTATAAAGGAATATTTCACAAAACCATTTGACTCCATAAATATTCATTAATTGACTCTATCTTTATAAATTTTTTTTTTTATCAAATTTCACTCCATTTTAAAGAAATCATAGAATACTACGTTTAGACGAAATTGAAAAAAATCACAACTTCGAAACAAGATTAAAAATCAACTTTTATTTAATTCAATTTGAAAGCTTTAATATGAGCCAATAGGAACCTTCTATAGGACACTCTTAAACCTCTAGACACACTCAACATGACTTCTAGAATCAAGTCCAAGGCATCCAAATACCTTAGAATAATAGACATTAAACTTGGAGAGGCTTGGAATAGAGGATAGATTTGACCATTCAAGCTCTTTGAATTTATATCAAATTATTCCTGTCATGTAAAATCTCCAAATCAAATTTTATGAAGCTAAGCTAATATTCTTAAACCTAAAAGTACTCAAATAATGCCAAAAAAATCATTTTGGTAGTTATGTAAAATTTTTAATTTGACACTATTGCATCACATAATACGTCCAACCAACTTGCCTTTTGGATTTTCTTCCTGATTCAACTGGAATGCTTGCTAAATAAGTCATGCATGCTTGAAAAGCATATTCACTCTATTTTTATAAAAATATGAGAAAAATAAAAAAATGATTATCCTTATTAAAAATAGCTTGTATTACTAACTAAGTGTTGAAATTAAAGCCATGTAAATAGCTTATGTTCTAAGATTTTTCTGTATTCTTCCAATTATGAAATCAAACATTTCGATAGCCTATCATATAGCCCAATCAATAAAGATTATAGGAAAAAACATTAACGAAAATTCATAAGGTCTATAACTAATTCAAAATATTTGTTTTTTATGAGACTATTGTGCTAGATTGCAACAGTAATTCTAACGTAACTTATGATCATGAAACTTTTATCAAATTTTTAAAACATGTTTTTGGATATTCAAACATCCAGCAACAAGACCAAATAAACCTTATGAATGTCCTATATGAGGAAATAACAAATACTTCTAAGTGCCAAGACCTAGAACTATGCTTTCTGACATTGGCGATATGCTTCGAAGTCATGCGAATGTCTCCGCTTTTATCCTTTTTTTTATTCATTATTATTTATTCTTAACAAGTGAGAGGCACACCATTTCTACATATGTTTGTAACCAGCAACTAAGTGACAATAAGCAATACAATTTAACACACCTAAACAATGCCTAATGACTCACATCAAGGCTTACCAAATTTAGGCTCAACAAATCCTATTTTTTACACTTAGAAAATATTTTTATTTGCTCCCAATCAGCTCTAAATTAAGCTATTTTATTTAATATCCCCTAGCTACTCATAAATGAGCTTATTAAACAAAACCAAAGGTTGACTCACCTATTGGTTAAATGAACCAAAGCTTGCCCTTAGAGGATCTTTTGAGAAAACAAAGTTTTTACACATCCTAAACACTCTGACATCCATTTTATCAAACATATAGAATACTAACCTATAGTTCAAGCAACTAATTATCCACAAAACCTATTCTAAACATAAAATTCACCATGGCTGAACCTATCTAAACTAATTATGCTTATTTAAACATTATTTTCTCATTAATTAACAATCAAACATAAGAAAACAAGAATTTAATCATCATGATTAACAATCATAACATGCCTTGAACCATTTGAGCTCAACTATTAAACAAGTAAGCTTACTAATTTAGCATCAATTTTCACTTACTCAAGTTCAACTAAGTCATCTAAATTTCACCAATTAAGCATCAATTATGCAAAGCCCAATGAAGCACACCTATATCTAAGCATGGCTAAAACTAGCTAGAGAATTTAAGCTTGTTCGAATGCTCTACGCAGTTTAAGAACTTACAATTACTTCATTTAGTACTTGATTTAAGTTATACTCACCTAGGTTTTCATTCAAATCAGCTCAAACTGGCTCAAATTAGCAAGATTATGCAAAATTAAATCAATTAAGCTATAAAAGAAACTAACTTAAGCTAGCCGAACTAAGCTTTTTTAATTTTTTCATAGTCAAACACCATATTAAGGTAGAAAATAATGATTTTGTCATTTAAACTACATAATATCAGCTCAACATTAGTAGATCCTAGCTCAAATAAAATAAAATCATCAAAACATCAATAAATTAGAGTGGCTAAAACCTAGATATAAAGGAATCATCTTTTTTGAGCCTAGATTAAGCACAATATCATATGATAATGCCTCAAACATCAAGAAATCAAACAAATCATAGCTTAAATCAAGATCAAAGCACCAAATCATCATGGATCATCAAAGTCGAATAAAAAAGAACATGAAAGCATCATGGCTGAAATAGTATAATCATTGGAAAGCATGAATTAATCATTAAACATGCTAATTAACTTTAAATTAAAAAGGAAAGTTAGAGATTATACCTACTTTAAGCTTTATCTTTTCTTAAAAATGATAGCAGCTTAAGAAAAAATGAATATTCTAGATTTTATAAATTTTTTTTGAGTGTTTAATAGCTATGAAATTATGGATAAACACCTCTATTTGCAAAATGTTAAAGTTGGTGATTTAAGCTCAAATCATCGTAAAGTGATCTTTGCATAATCATTAACCTCTTCAAATTAAAGGAAAATGACATTAATACCCTTAAAAAATACATGATAAAATGGGAAATTCGACCAATGCATTATTCTTATACTAATCTTGTACGACTTTTTATGCCTTTTAATTGATTATGATTTGTTTATGTAAAAATGCAAATGAATGTTCCATCCTGTGGTAAAAATGCATCCCAATGAATTTCTCCTGAAAAATCTAAAATTTCCTACCCCAACCTCTTGGATTAAGCCCTCAGCTAATCTCGACCCTCTAAATACTTAAGTCCTTTCATGACCCAATCCTGATTACACCTTCTTAACTTGAAGTCCATGTTCAATTTTTTATTTTGTGTTATCAATTTCGAAATCAGAGTTGTAGAAGTCTTTTAATTTTAAAATCTAACTTTAGGCTAAAAAGTTGACTTTTGTTACTTTGTTGACTTTTGATTGTGACTTCTAAGAAAAGTTTCTTTGTCAAACATCATCAATAAAAGCTTTTATCATCTCAAGGGATAAATACCAATCAACTTTTGCGCCTTTAGATTTTCAAAACTCGAATATCAATTTTTCCAGATTTGACACCTACCCTTAAATTGGATAATTAAGCTCGGATGCCTTATTATGTTAAACTAAGCTTATGAAACCAACTAAAACCTTAATTGGACCTCCCTATCATCTATAACTTATTCAAAATGACCAAACCTAGAAAATTCCATTCAACCTCTAAAACTAGGAAGTAATCAATTCAAGGCTAAGACACAATCGGTTGTTTACAGCTGCGCCTCTTTGGCTGTTGCTAAGAACTTAGGACCAAAGCGAGGACTAAATAGACACAATTTTGTCTGGGACCTAATAAGCTCCTCTAGAAGACATTTTTTCTTTTCACACGTAAAATTTTAACTAACTATACCTAATGAAAGGAATATTAGTCTTCACCAACCTTTTGCTTAATTGATGAGATGTCAATTCTGCTAGTATTTAACCTAACTAAACAGATTAGACTTAACAAAAAATTCAAAATGCTGACTTTATTGGTTTTTTCTTTAACCAGATAAAGCGTGCTAACATGCTGCCTACTTTATTGGTCTTTTGTTTAACTAAATGAAGAGACCTAGGTTGCCACTATAGATACCTTATTTTGTTTGGGCCAGTTTCTGGCATCCTAGGAGTTAGGTAAAAGATGATAAAATCATAAAATAGAAATAAAAACTAGGGGGACAACTATTAGGTGCTATGTCATCAGGCGACACAGCACTAGGCAAAAAGTTTTGGGAAGGTTTAAAATGCCTATGGACTGTATTAAAGAAAAATATAAAAAAAAGGCATCAAAAGCCACTATTTATGGTGTCACCAGGGTCATTTAAATGAATACACAGATTAATTTCCCATTGTTTGTGATGAAGTTAAGGTAACTCGGGAAGCCACAGGGACGTGCAAGTTATATTAGTGCATAAGTATTGATACAAGGATATACATTGTCAAAATTTTGAATTTTCATGCATAGTATCGATAAAATAGGGTTTAGTATCGATACCCGAGATATGGCATTGATACCTAGCATGTTTGTATCGATACAGACCTTAGCAGTAGCCAAAGTTATGATTTTTGGCAAAATGTATCGATACACAAGCATGAGTATCGATACAAATCCATAGGGTATCGATACAAGCCTCAAAGTCTCAGGACTAGAAATATTTTTTTCCTCTTAATATCGATGCACAGCTCATTGTATCGATACTCAAGAGTAAAAAGTACCTTATGTATCGATACAATATGTTTTGTATCGATACACCAAGGTATTTTTGCCTAGTTTAAGCCACTTTTCAACCTTTGAAAACTCAATTTAAACATGTTTTTGCACCAAGGAATTATCATAAATCATTGCAAACTATGGGCTCACTAATGAATTCAATCAAAATTTTGGAGCCCAAGCAATTAAAAACAAAGGTCACTTTCATAAGATATATGAGTGTAAGAGGGTATGGCAGGCGTATCTCCAGTTACAGGCTATCGTAGTCTTTCTGCCTCCTTGCTTATTATGGCAGAACCAATAAGAAAAGAGTCAACTAAGTAGGGTAGCTGGAGATATCCCTTGTGCAAAAAGGAAAAATTAAAAAGGCCCTTGCATTATCTTCTAAAAGCAGTGGTTGATCATTAAATAGAGGACTCTCCAAACTATCTCAAAAAAAAATCTCAGCTATAAAAAAAGGCTCACTGGCAATTCATATAACTCATCATCCATCCCTATAAATCCTGCTACAACTCTCGCTCCAAAAACTCATCAAAAACACTATTCCATTGCCTTTCATCTTTAACCAACCTCTATTCTTGTAGCTCCTTAAAACCACCAATAGAACACTTTTAAAAACTCAACCTTTCACACATTTTATCTTTAAAACACCCTGCTAGCGACCATATTATCAGAAAGCTTCTTTCTTTCACTCTCTTCTTGCTAAATAATAGCAAAAAGAGGGAAGCAACTGAATTTAAAGTCACTGTTTTTAAAAATGATGAAAGTTCAAGCTTTTGCTGGTATATTTTTTATCTTATTCCATACATTTTCTATTTTGATCATCCATTTCATTTTAGTGAGCCATTCATGCTGCCATGACCCTTTTAAGGTTCCCATGCATCATTGTTACCTTAGTTGTGGTAGTCTTAGGATTTTAATGACCCTCTTAACACGTTGATGTTGTGGGATATATAAACTCACCATACTTCAGTTTCATCATTGCACAGCCTCTGTTCATGCCTCTTTTACAATGTTTCTTCCATATTCACATATCCATTTCATATTTAAATTGTCACCTTAACATGTCTTACCAATGTTCAAACATTTTCTAGTGTTTTAACTAGTTTTATGAAATAAAAAAGCTATCTTGACAACTCCAACATCCATTCCCTTGTTCAAATATGTTCATATTGTCTCCATGCACTTTATTTATCATTTTCCTACATTTATGTCATTTATTTTCACGTCAAAATGTCATCTTTGTATGTTTAAGTGTTTAACCTATGTTTATCTTTGTATGTGCTATATTTTGTTCATGAGATCTCCATCAAAATGCTTGCTTGTTTCTTAAAACCTGACTTTTAAAAACATCCCTAAGTTAGGTTTATGCTGCCTCTAATAGATGAAAAGTAGCATGGACTTAATTCTTTCATCAAATTGGTCTCCTAATCTTGGGGGTAAATCAACATTTCAGTTCTGGAATCATGGTGAAATAATTTCATTTTTTAAAAAGGGAAATCTTTTTAGTATTAAACCTTGATATTGAGTCTCATGTTCCCTTTAGTAACATGGTCAGCGGGTTATTCCATCATCCTAAACAGCTCCAGGATTGTCAAATGAACTTGTGAAGCCCATGTTACTTTTTGTCAAGGACATTTGGATGTCCTAGACTCGAGTCATATCTTCAAGAAAATTGGAATATCAAATAATCTCCTTGTTTTTGCTCTAGCTGTACTAAATCCAAATTTGGAAAATCATTTTTGAACCATATCATATTTCTTTTGATTTTTCTAATATTTTTTCCTTAAAGGGCATTGAAGTACCTTTCTAACAGTGCCTCATTTGCACTCGAATCATCCTGGATTAGGGAGTTATGATTTTTTAAACATTTGTTGGCTGTAACCCCTTGAACCAATGTTCAACATTTTGTTTTGGCCATTTTGGCCTATCAAATGATTTTGATGAAATTTTTAAGTATTTTTCCTAAAAAGTTTATGAAATTCCTTTTTTAAAAAAGTTTTGTTCACAATTCAACAATTTCATATGAGATCGTAATGATTTTTCAAAGTTTGACATGTCTTTTCCCCTGCATGTGCTACTAGTGTCAATATAAACTTAATTTCAAAAATTAAGTGCGCTTAGAAAGTGACTGTCAAGAATTTTTAGAATATTTTTACATTAAACATTATCGAGTTATCTTTCTAAGGATACGTTATTCACCACCTAAAGCTTCAGTCAAACTTGAAATAAATTCAAGAAAGGAAGTGACACAATGTTATCTCTTATTGTTATCTTCATTTTTGAATCTTCTTTTATCGAGACGTTTGAATGTCTCAAAATATGTTCGGTTGGTTCCCCTATAACATTAGCCCCTTTTGACTCAGACCAAGATTAAAATACAAAAAATAGGATTTCATATTAAAATTTTTGCTAATGGAGATACTCTAACTCTATTACCCAAAGGGGATACTCTAACCCCGTTTTTAATTAAAATTTTTTAATTTTCTCCTTGTTCTTAAATGTTTTCCTAATTTTGGGGATAGTCTAACCCCACTACTCCGAGGGGATACTCCAACCCTATTTTTTTTAAAAAAAGATACAAATTTTTTCTTTATTCCTAAATATATTCTTAACTCTATCTTTAGGGATACTCCAATCCTACCTCTCTGAGGGAATACTCCAATCGCGCTTTACCTCAAAAACACCCAAAATTTTTTCTCTTTTGAATGCCTCAGAGTGCTTTGATAAAACTATCTTCGTTCTTTAAATTACCATTGAATCTAGACTGGTCTCTAAAATTGTCATCTTGGTTATTCTTCAATAATCGAAAGCAATTATGAGATACATCTCAATCGCCCCTTCTTTTTACGTTCTTTTGTTTATGATTACTTGTTTATGATATTATTATATTTCACTTTTTCTGCCTCACTAACTCATTCTTTTCATAATAATTATCGTGCAGTCATATTTAAAATTCATTTTTTCAATAAAATTTACAAGTTAATGTTTCGTGTTGGTATCTCTTCAATGCTTAATGCAGAATATCAAAATTTTCAAAACTCAATTTTGGCTTTATATTAATAAAAACTCCCTATGTCCTTATATCTCCAAGGCACATATATTAGTTATTTTTTTTTTAAAAAAAAAGGAAAAACCATATCCATTTTTACAAAACTTCATGCATTAAAAGGAATTATATCTAAATAAAGCTAAATGGAATCAATTTAACCGAGACCAAAGTGAAATATAGTTAGTAGGTATCGATTTTGGGCATCATGGGGATGTTAATCTTTCCCAGCACGTAACCAACTCCTGAACCCAACCAATGAATTTCTAGACTGTGTAGACCTTGAAACTAATGTTTCAAGTTTCGTAACACAAAATATTGTTTTCAGTAGACATCTGATCCTACCTAATGATCTGTGGTGACTCTAAGTTTATGACCATCTCATGGTGGCTATCCAAGACTAATAGATGAGTGACTCACTCAACAGTCTCTTTACCTTTCATATTGTTACGCCTAATCCGAATCCCAATCAAAGGATAATTTAAAGGCTTGACCATAACCAACCATCACTTGTTTTTAAGTCAAGCATGCTATGCCCTTTTGATCATCTAAAGTTTTAAAGGCAGGGCATGTGGTGATAGCCAGCTCTATTGGTCTTCCACATAACCAAATGGAGTGGACTTACACAGAGTGCCTACTTCCATGAACTTACACATTGATGAATGAAGAGGACTTAACTCAATAACCTACTTTATCAATCTTTTGCCTAATCGAATAGAGGGGATAAAATGAAAATTAACTTCAATCTTTTGTCTAGTCAAATAAAGCATAAAAAATGACCATAAACTCTACTAATCTTCCATATAGCCAAGTGATATTGACAAAAGAAAATCTCCATCCAATCTTCTGCTTAATTGAAGAGAGCCAATACAAAACCTATTTCACTGACCTTTCATAGTCAAATGAAGAAGACAACTAACTCCACCATCCTCCATATAACCAAGTGAAGCTAGCAAAAGAAAAACTTTGCCAATCTTCCATATAATTAGATAAAGCTTACTCAAACTCAACTTTACCAACCTTTTACATAATTAAATGAAGTGGGCCAAGAAGAACTCATTTTCATAAGGCATATCCTCCTTGCAAGGTTTTAATTTCATTGGTTTTCTACCTAACCAACTGAATTTGACTTTTATCTCTTTTTCTCTTAACTTACCATCCATATTGGCTTTAACTTATTGGGTAAAGAATGAAATTACTTAAGGTATCATCCACTGGGGAGCAATCTTGTTTCCACTAACATTATTAGGAATATCTTTTTTTTGAACAATTCTTGTAATGCAATATGAATGCATATGCATGATTCTACTTTCCAATTAATATGCAATCATAATACAAGATTCATCTTAACGACATTCATCATCTATTCCTTTTAGTGAAACATTTATCATAACACATCCGCTTTTATTCATCTTTTTCAAATTCAATCATGGTTTCCATTGTCATAATGTACCCCGAGGTGAATTTTTATAGACCTATGAGTGCGTATGACTTAAAATATTCTTTTCACTTTGAATGTCTTCTTGATCGAGACTTTTCCTTTACGACATAGTGAGAATGAGAAAGTATAGATTCTCGACGTATGACACAGTGAGGGGGGAACCATCAGACGAATCGCTCATCTTATTGGCCTCGGATGACCATCACGAGCTGGCCAACGTTTGGAGCCACCACTGATCATTTTGGGCTAGGCATGATCAGATGCCTATTGAAACCTATGTTTTGAGTTACACAAGTCAAAACATCGATCCTGTGGTCTACGTAATGCAAAGATTCACCATTTGAATTCAAGAGCTCGTTACGTCGATGAGGTATGAACCTCTTCGCGATGCCCAAAATTAGTACCTTACTAGCTGTGTCTTATCTCAGTTTTTATTTTTTTTCGATCTTAACTTGTCACTATTTCAATATAACCCTTATTTTAATGTATGAATCTTATAAAAATACAAATCCAGGTTTTAATGAAAAAGATTTAATCTCATATATGCCCCAGAGAGATAGGGAATATAGAGATTTTTAATAAAATGACCTTTGGATTTTAATTTGAAAATAGAATGTTCCACTTTAGGTACTGGAAAGATACCCATGCAGGACATTACCTTTAATTTTATTTGAAATGTTTTGAAAACATGAATGTAAATAATCATCACAAAGAAATCATGTTAATAAGGAAACAAATGAAGTAACATAACATTGATCATTCAATGCAATGATAAAGAAAAGGGATAGACTATTGGAATCTATCTAGCAATTGGCATCGATTATCTGGGAATAATTGAATTGTCAATTTTTGAGATGCATCTGGTTTCTTGATTGAACAAGTTTTATTTGACACATTCATGAAAGTTCAAGAAGAAGAAAATTAACAATAGTTGAAAGACAGGGGTGGAGTACCCCTTTGGAAAGGTGGGGTTAGAATATCCTCGTAGATGACAAATAATTTTGACAAAAAAGGATTTTTGTTAATCTTGACAATTTTGAAAAGTGGGGTTGGAGTATCCCCTCGAAAGGTCAAGGTTAGAGTATCCCCGTGGATGACAAATCATTTTGACAAAGGAAGGTTTTTTTTCAATCTCGACAATTTTGAAAAATGGGTTTGGAGTATCCCTTGGAAGTGTAGGGTTAGAGTATCCTAAAAGTGACACATCTGACACTTTTTAGAGAAGTCAATTTGGAAAACTTAAGTTGACAAAAGTTTGTGATTTAGGAAATGTGTGAGCGTTTGACAACTTTTGGCAAAAGAAATTATTGTGAATGAGGATGGTAATGATGTAAAATGCGTTTATGCCTTGATACGAGCCCATGGGTGGTCAAAGCATATTCTTAAGTCTGATCGGGGTGATATGGAGACATTCGAATATCTCGAGATGAAATTCGGGAGAATAACTTAATTTTGATCGTAACTGAAAATAGGGGACAACATCATGCTATCCTACATCCTGAATTTATTCTAAATTAGTTTGAAGGATTTAGAGGGTGGACAAGATATCGCTAGAAAAGTAACTCGACGAGGGTCAACGTAAAAATATTTCCAATATCCCAAAAAGTCATTTTTCAGGGGAATAAATTTTCAAGTTTGGACTAATTGAGCTTTTGGCAGAGCATATAAGGGACAAGGTGTGTCAAAATTTGAAAAATCACCCTAGACTCATTTGGCATCAAAAAATTACAAGAGATCCTTTTTGAAAAGGGGATTTCATGAATCTTTTAGGAAAAATGTTTGAAGAATTTGTAAAAATCATTTAGTAGGCTGAATGGCCCAACTAGAATACATGTTTGGATTTTATAAGTTCTGGATAGTTTAGATTTAAAAAATCATAACTCTCTCATCCAGAATGATCTGGTGGTGAATAAGACATTTTTTTAAAGATAATTCGACATACTTTGAGAGAAAAATATCAGCAAATTCATGAAAAATCGTTTAGGATTTTAAAATGACTTTTCAATTTGCAATAGTTGTGCTGCCAGCAAGGGACAAAGCAAAGCAAGAGATATCTCTCATTTTTTTATGTCTACAGGTCTAAACTTGAGTCATTGATGTTCAAACGTCTATGACTAAAGGGAAAGAGTGGCATGAGCGTCACAAACTCTTTTGTACAGCCCCAGAGTAGTTTGGGATGATGAAACAGCCTGTTGATCATAATACTTACGATTTTGACTCAAACAAGGCATAAACATTTAGGGAATGATTGTAAGGTCATTTTTGTTTCAAAATTAGAAGATTTGAGCTTGTTTAACCAAGATTCCAGATTTGGAAATTTTTAATTTTCCCTAAGATATTTTAGAAATTTTAAGGAAAATGCTGAGTCCATGCTAATCCTCATTGGTTAAGGTTAACATGCTTGGCTTAGGGGGTTTTTAAAAATTAGTGTTTTTTTTTTTTACAGCCATCAAACATGCATTTTGACAAAAAAAAGGCAACAAACATACAAGGGGATGGCACATAACATGAATGGGGATGCTAACTTTACTAGTGGTTTAGACAAAGAAAATGTTAAGCATTGTGACAAGAAAATTTCATGGATGCTGAAAATGACAATGATTCATTCAAGCTAATGTGTAAATGTGCTTGGAATATGTTAGGCTAATGATTCATACATGGATCAATCACAACAAGATGCATGGATATGGCATAAAATGCATAAGCAAGAGCTATCAAAATAACAAGGATGAAATAAGGCATTTTGCACATCAAAGAGGCATTAAGGCATCCAAATCTTAAACTACCACAACCAAAAGCCACAATAATGCATGATAATCCTAGAAGGGTTATGGAAAGATGGAGAGCTCACTAAAATGATGAAGATGCTAAAAAAACAAAAAATAAAAGTGATAAAGTGAGAAGTTATACCAACAAAACTTTACTTTTTGGCCAAACAGTTGGAGCAGCAAAGATGGCTTGAATCTCTCTCTCTTTCTTGTTGTTAATAAGCAGGAAAAAGAGAAAAATGATGAGGTTTTGGTTCTAGTATGTATGAGGGTGATTTTTAGAATGTGTAATGGTTAAAAGTTAATGTTTTGAGGCTGTTTTTGGGTGCTTAGTAAAGAGCTACGGGATTTGGTTTTTTTTATGTGTGAATGTGTTTTGGAAGGGAAAATGAGTAGGAATCTAGCCTTTTTTAGTTGAGATATAAAAGGTCTATTTATACCAACATATTGGAGCCAAATTAGAGGTGTTTTTAGTCATTTCTTATGGGGGACAAAGTGATGTCAGCATGGTGGCTATAGAGTGGCTATAGGGAGCAACTTGCTACCAATGTGATGGGCATAGGGTGGCTAGTTTAAATGCTGAAATAATTTTTTAGTAAATAGGGTGGCTGATGGTGATTTGGTCAATCAACTAGGGAGTAGGGTGATCATGTGATATTGACCTTTTTTATCCAATTTAGACTTAAAAAAAGTTTTAGTTAGTTTAAAAGCCTAAATTCGTAATCTGATATGTGTTTTAATCTTTCCTGATGCAAAAAAATGAGTTAAAATTGAGTTTTGGATCAATGGTGGATAAGTAAAAAATGCTCGAACCTTGAAAATAGCTTACATGTATCTATACATTGCATAATGTATCGATACATTTGGTCCAAAAACCTTACTGGTATTGATACAATGAACATTGTATCAATACAATGATCATCGTATCAATACTATGAAACATTGTATTGATACTATAAACCACTGTATCAATACATGATGATATGTATCGATACGTTCTTTACAGAATGCATGTTTTGGTCTTGGCATGGCCTAGTATCGATGCAAATGGGGACATTTCAAATTTTTGGATCATTGAAGCATTGTATCAATACATGAGAACCATATATCGATACATTTAAGTAAAATTATGAATTTTGTCATATCTTTTATCCCTGGACACCTTGAACTACATTATTTGATGCCACATCTTTGCATTTACCTTTGATATGATCCCTAGGCCTTCTTGACCTCCTCAAAATACATTTTTATTGGGCAACGATCATCGCCCCCTCTTAAGTCTATGCTTCAAATTGTTACAAATTAGCCTGGACAAAATAAGGTATCTACAACTGCCCCTCTTTGACCATTACTGAGAATCAAGAATAGGGCAAAGACAAATAGATACTATTTTGTCTAAGGTGGATTGACGCTTCCTAGAACACTAGGGTGTTAGGTTTTCTAAGGTTTGACCCTCTTAGGCAATTACAGAGTAACATCAATTTTTTATATAGGTGCCTCCAGCTTGTACGGGCTTTGACTTAAACTTGGGTGCTGCCAGCTTGTGTGGGCTTTGACTTGTGCATTACTAACTCATGCAAACTTTGACTTAGACTTGGGTGCCACTAGCTCATGTGGGCTTTGACTCGGGTGTTGCCAGCTTATGCAGGCTTTGATTTAGACTAGCTGCCACCAGCTTGTATGGGCTTTGACTCAGACTTAGTTACCACCAGCTCATGTGGGCTTTGACTTGAGTGCCACCAGTTTGTGTGGGCTTTGACTCAGACTTGGGTGCCCCTAGCTTATGTGGGCTTTGACTCGGGTGCTGCCAGCTTTTGTAGGCTCTGACTCAGACTTGGATTCCACCAGCTCGTATGGGATTTGACTAGTGTGTCACCAATTTATGCGAGCTTTAACTCAGACTTGGGTGCCACCAGCTCGTGCGAGCTTTGATTTAGACTTAGTTACCACCAGCTCATATAGGCTTTGACTCGGGTGCCACTGACTTGTGGGCTTTGAAAAAGATTCCACTAACTTGTGGGCTTTCAGAAAAGTGCCACTAACTTGTGGGCTTTAAAGGGTGCCACCAACTTGTGGGCTTTGAAAAGGGTTCCACTAACTTGTAAGCTTAAAGGGGTGCCACTAACTTGTGGGCTTTAACTTGGGTGCGGCGAGCTTGTGTGGGCTTTAACTCAGACTTAGGTGCCTAACTCATGAGGGCTTTGACTTAGACTTGGGTGCCACCAGCTCGTGTGGGCCTCGACTCGGGTGCCACCAGCTTGTGTAGGCTTTGACTAAGACTTAGGTGCCACCAGCTCGTGTGAGCTTTGACTGGGTGCTACCAGCTTATATAAGCTCTAACTTGGACTTGGTTGCCACTAGCTTGTGTGGGATTTAACTCAGGTATCGCCAGCTAGTGCGGGCTTTGACTCAAACTTGGGTGCCACCAGCTCATGTGGGCTTTGATTTAGACATGGCTGCCACCAGCTTGTGTAGGTTGAAACTCAAGTGCCACTAACTTGTGGGCTTTGAAAAGGATGCCACTGACTTGTGGGCTTTAAAAGGGTGCCACTAACTTGTGAGCTTTGAAAAGGGTACCACTAACTTAAGGGCTTAAAGGTGTGCCACTAACTTATGAGCTTTAACTCGAGTGCCACCAGCTTGTGCGGGCTTTGAATCAGACTTGGGTGCCACCATCTCATATGGGCTTTGACTTGGACTTGGGTGCCACCAGCTCGTGTGGGCTTTGACTCGAGTGTCGCCAGCTCGTGTGAGCTTTGAGTTAAACTTGGGTGCCACCAACTCGTGTGGGCTTTGAAAAGGGTGCCACTGACTTGTGGGCTTTGAAAAGGATGCCACTGACTTATGGGCTTTTGGAAATATGCCACTAAATTGTGGGATTTAAAGGGGTGGCACTAACTTGTGGGCTTTGAAAATGGTGCCACTGACTTATGGGCTTTAAAGAGGTGCTACTAAATTATGGGCTTTGAAAAGGATGCCACTGACTTGTGGTTTTAAAAAGGTGCCACCACTTGTGGGCTTTTAAGAGGTGCCACTGACTTATGGGCTTTGAAAAAAGGGTGCCGTTGACTTATGGACTTTTGAAAAGGGGCTGTCAACTTTTTTGATATAACTTCTAATACAAGTTTTTCTTAACAAAAGTTTATGACAAAATTTCTTGTTGATAAGGGTTTTGGCACTAGTTCTTGATAAAATTCTTAACAAAGATTCTGATGAACGTTCTTGATAAAAGTTTTTGACGATAGTTTCTGGGCAACAAGTTCTTAACACTGGCACTTTGACAATAGTTGCTTGTTAAAAAAGGTTTTGACATGAGATGATGAGGAGAAAAGAACCTTACCTGAGTGACACTTGGTTTGCGAAGATTAGAGTATATACCAGGAATTCCTTAAAGGTTTAGTAAACCTAGCTTGGAGTGATATTATAAAAATGATGATGTATGATGGTAATATGAGTGCATGATATGAAATGCTATCATGGTTGCAAAATGTGAAGTCTGATATGGGAAATAGCTGTAGTTTTCCTTGTACATCATTTCAAACTCTCATAGGGATGGTGATTTGTCTTTGATGTGACTATAGATAGAAATTTTCCTAATCTCGCTAGGGATTATAGGTTGTCTCGACTCAGCTATGGATATGACCAAAAATCTATTCTTGAGAATTTGGATTATTGCGTTTCCCAATTTGGTAGGTTCAATCATTTTCTAGACAATTGGAAGGCATTGTCAACAAATTGGAGACTATTTGCATAATTAGGTTGATGTCTCTAGTTTTGATAGGATTCTGATAGAATGCATGGATTAATTTTTAGTTAGCCTAAAATGGTTATTCTTGAGATGTGGCTTGTGAAAGCAAGAAATGGTTTGGTGTATGGTCATGCCGAGTGGGTGTTTGGACGTGAGAAGTGCATAATCTTGATGATTAAGGCATAACCAAAGTTCCCTATGCTTTTCTTTTCATTTTGATGTAATATCGAGATGCCCTGATGCATATTTTAGTTGATTATCAAACATTATCAGTTAACTGATAAGTGCAATGTGACTTGTATAGGGGTTAAAAGAAACAAGGCAATATTCATTCATGACAACAAAGAGACATAACTCAATATACTATTTGATAAGTGATTAATAAGGTAGCAAGAAAGATAATCTTTTGGGCAAAATATGCCTCTAAAAATCATGAAATGGATGTTCTTTAAGTGCTTGTCAGAATCTTTCTTGAATAATGGATGTGCTTAGCATGAGCTGATCTTGAAAGATCCTTAAGATTGGTTTGCATTATCTTGTGGGTGTTCTCGATTCATGCCCCATCAAAATTGATTTTCTTAAGATTCCCTTATGGGTTTTCAACTGTAGTCAGGTTGGTTAACCAGAGCCCTTTTTGGATTTTTATCTAGACCCTTTTTTGTTTTCTTCCTTTCTTTTATTTTCTTTAATTTTTTTCCCTTTGTTTCTTTTTTTTTTGTTTTGTATTTTTTTCTTTCCCCTTTTTTTAGAGGATGCCGTTTCAAGTTTTTGCCCTCTACGTATAATATTTCTTAACAAAATCTGAGTTGACTGGGTTGGGTAAGACATTGCCGTCCATTTCTGACAAGATTAAGGCCCCTCCAGAGAAGGCTTGTTTCACAACATATAGTTCTTCCCAATTAGGGGTCTACTGGCCCTGTGCATCTTTGTGAATTGGGAGGATCTTCTTCAATACCAATTCACCTGGGTAAAATTGTCATGGGTGCATCTTTTGTTGTGGGCTCGGATCATGTGTCTTTGATACATTTGACCATGGCAAATGGCTTTCATTCATTTTTCCTTGATGAGGTTGAGCTGGTCGTATCTGTTCTTGACCCATTTAGCTTCTTCAAGTTTGGTTTCCATCAAAACTCTAAGAGAAGAGATCTCAACTTCGATAAGCAATACAGCTTCCATCCTATAGACAAAAGAAAATGGGGTAGCACCTATGGAGATGTGAATTGAGGTCTGATAGGCATGAAGTGCAAAGAATAGCTTCTCATACTAGTCTTTGTAAGTCTGGGCCATTTTTTCAACTATTCTTTTAATGTTTTTATTGGTTGCCTCGATTGCCCCATTCATCTTTGGGCGATAAAGGATAGAATTATGATGCTGGATCTTAAACTATGAGTAGACTGCTTGCATCATTTTATTATTTAAGTTGCCTGTGTTGTCTGCAATGATTTGGTTTGGGAGGCCATATCTATAGATGATGTCCCGCTTGACAATCTTATAGATGATCAACCTAGTGACATTAGCATACAAGGCAGCCTCCACCCATTTAGTGATATATTCAATCGTTACCAAGATAAAACGATGCCCATTGAAAGCTTTAAGGGTGATTGGCCCAATCACGTCCATGCCCTACATGGAGAAGGGCCATGAGGCCATCCTGACATGAAGTGGCACTGGAGGGATATGGATATTGTCAGCATAGATTTGACACTTATGGCATTTTCGGGCATAATTAATGCAGTCTCTCTCAAGGGTCAACCAGTAATAACCTGCTCTCATGATTTGCTTGGCCATCCGATGTCCATTAGCATGTGTGCCATAAATCCCTTCATGAACTTCTTCTAGGATCTTTTTGGCTTCACAAGTGTCAACGCATCTGAGCAATACTTGATTGTAACTTCTTTTGTATAAGATTTTTCCATTGAGAAGAAATCCCATAGCCAGCTTTTTAATAGTCCTTTCATCAATCTTGGTTGCATGTTTGGGATATTACTAATCCTTGATATAACAAAGGATGTCATAGTACCACGATAGGCCATCCTTCTCTTTTTCGACACTACGATAGTGAACCAGAGTTGTGTAAATGCTCATCTGGATAGGAACATCATTTGACTCCTGGTTAACTTTAAACATGGATAATAAGGTAGCCAAAGCATCAACTATTTGGTTCTTTTCTCGAGGTAAGTGTTAAAAACTAACATCATCAAATTCTTTCTTGAGGTCTGCTATCAGCTTCCTATACTGCATTAGCTTGGCATCATGATTTTGCCACTCTTCTTTCCATTGGTAGATGACTAGAGCCTAATCACCAAACACCTATAATATCTTGACATTCCTCTCAATGGCTGCTTAAAGCCCCATGACACAAGCTTCATATTCTGCAATATTATTTGTGCAATCAAAATTTAGCCTTGCTGTGAACAGATAATGACTCCTATCGGGTGACCTCAACATTGCCCTAATTCCATGCCCTAGAGCGTTTGATGCTCTATCAAAATACATCTTCCAGGATTGATCTTAGTTGAAAGTGTCTTCATCCTTAGAAATGCACATTAGGTCTTCATCTGGGAAGTCAAAATTTAAGGGTTCATAGTCATCCACCATTTAACTTCTAAAAAGTCAACTATCGCACTGCCCATGATGGCCTTTTGACTAACATAAGTAATGTCGTATTCAGAAAGCACTACTTGCCATCTAGCTAAACTTCTTAATAGTGCAAGGGCTTCTCAAAGATACTTCATAGGATTGAACCTTGCAATAAACCATGTGGTGTCATACAGCATGTACTGCCTGAGTCTTCTGGCTGTCCACACTAAAGCATAACATAACTTCTTGACTACAAAGTAGTTGCATTTGCATTCCCTGAACTTTTTCCTTAAGTAGTAGATTGCTTGTTCCTTCTTTCCTGACTCATCATGCTCTCCTAATACACAACCCATAGACTTGTTAAAGACTGCAAAGTAAATGATTAAAGGTAGACCAACCACCAGTGGTACCAACACTGGCGGGCTTGATAGATAATGTTTAACTTTATCTAAGGCTTCTTGACATGCCTCATTCTTTTCTCCTAGATTTTGTTTGTGAACGAGCCAAAAGATAGAGTCACATTTGTTAGTGAGCTGGGATATGAATCTAGCAATGTAGTTCAGTCTCCCCAAAAAGCTTCTCACTTCCTTTTAGGTTTGAGGTGGTGGCATATCTTGAGTGGCTTTGACTTTGTCTGCGTTAACTTCAATCCTTTTTTCACTGACTATAAAGCCTAGAAGTTTACCCGAAGTGACTCCAAAGGTACACTTGGTAGGATTCAATTTGAGTTAAATTTTCATGGCCATTTAAAAAGTTTTTGAAGGTCTATGACATGCTCATCCTCTTTCATTGACTTGGTAATCATGTCATTAAACTAGACTTCAATTTCTTTGTGCATCATGTCATAGAATAGGGCTACTATGGCCCGTTGATAGGTTGCCCCAGCATTTTTGAGTCTGAAGAGCATGACATTATAGCAAAATATCCCTCACATGGTTGCAAAAGTTATTTTCTCCATGTCTTCGAGCACCATTTTGATCTGGTTGTAGCCTGAGATTCCATCCATGAAGGAGAACAAAGAATTCTTAGCCATGTTATCTACCATAGTGTCAATATGGGCTAGTGGGAAGTTATCCTTGGGACTAGCTTGATTGAAATCTTGATAATTAACACATATTCATACTTTGCCATCTTTCTTTGGGACTAGGACTATATTGGCAACCCATTCTGGATATTTGGCTACTCCAATAAACCCTACATTAAAGTGCTTCTTAACTTTCTCTTTAGTTTTGAAGGGCACTTTCGGCTTCATCCTCCTCAACTTTTGTCGGATTGGTTTGCATTCAGGCTTGATGGGAAGCTTGTGGACCACTATATCAGTGTCTAGTCTAGCATGTCTTGATATGACCAAGCGAATACATCTCAATATTCCTAGAGTAGGTCTATCAGCTTGGTCCTAGTTGTTGGCTTTATTAAGGTTTTGATTTTAACCTCTTTTCAGTCCTCTTAAGTAGCTAGATTTATTACTTTCGTTGGGTCTTTATGGTGCATGATCTACTTCTCCTTTTGCTCAACTAATCGTAAGAGGTTTAAAGGTATAAAGCTTTCTTTGAAATTTTCTTCAGGATCGACTTTACTAGTGCAAATTGACTATTCAAAATCGATCTCTAAAGACCCATCAACACATCTATGTCACTATCGTCAGGACGCCTAAAAGGGCAAAGAAATAAACATTGCAAAAGACATGCACACCACTAAGGGATTTGGATAAAAATGAGTGTAAAAGAGTAATGGAGACAAAAAGTTTGAAAAGTGATACATAATATGGAATGATATATGCAAAAGTCATTTCATTGATAATGTTTGATAAAAATGCCCCTTACATAAGACACCTATCTGCCTTTGGGTAAGGGCAAGTAGGTTTTCATTTTTTGATGTTACATGAAAGGGACAGAAAAAGTGCAAGGGCTTTCGTCATAACCCTATCATCAAAATCAGGCCTTAGTGGAAGGATATGGCTTTTATGGCTTGGTATCTTGGAGATAAAGGTTGTTAAGTGCTCTGTTCAAGATGACTAAGACATCTTTTGCCTTTTGCTCTTCTAGTCAGTTTGGATCAATTCATCTTTCCGAACAGAATATCTCATGGAAAGATGGGAACATTGTCGGCTTTGATTATTTCTCTCGATTCAATGATTATGTCATCTCTTAGTTGCAGATCCTCTTTTATTCCTACTTTCTTGAGTGCGCATTGGCCTTGAATCCTAAGCCTCTTTTGTTCGTTTGAGTGATGACCTGTAAGGCTCAACCATCATTTGCAAATTCTTACCGAGCCCTTTTTTGGCATGGGAACCTTTGCCAATAGTCATTTTTAAACCTGAGTTGGTACTCTTTGATAGGTAGGGTTTAACTATTGGCAATCCTTCTTCAACAAATGTTGCATTAACAAACTCGAAGGATTAGAAGGATGACTCTAATGCATCCTTATTAGGCTCTATGTAGATATCCCCAGTGAAAGCATGGTGATCATTTTTTCTTCAGCTCCAATGGTGACTACTTTATCATCTATCCCAAATTTAAGCATTTAGTGGAAAGACGATGGGACAACTCTGGCAGAGTGTATCCATGGCCTTCCAAATATGCAGTATAAGAAGGATTAATATCCATAGCTTGGAAGTTAACTTTATATGTACATGGGCCTATCTGGAGTTGGATTGTGATATTTCCAATTACTTCGCGACACATTCCATCAAAAGCTTGGACTATGGTGTGGCTACTTTTGATGCTAGATTGATCGACAGGGAGTTTGCTTAATGTAGTCATAGGCATGGCATTAAGGGCCGACCCATTTTCTACAAGTACTTTAGGCAAAATACATCTTTTACAATGGGTAGTAATATGCAGAAATTTGTTACTGCCCTTACCTCTGGGTGGGATCTCAGCATTAGTGAAGGAGATATAATTATCGACCATGATGTTGTTCACTAGCCAATCCAACTTATCTACAAAGACATCCAGAGGCACATATGCTTTATTTAGCACCTTCAGTAATTCATTTCAGTGAACCTCTAAGTTAAGAAGAAGAGATAGCATATAAATCTTGGGGTTCTTTGCTTAATTGATCCATAATGCAGTATTCACTATGCTTGATGAACTTGAGAAACTCCGTGGCTTTTCTTTCACTCACTGCTTCCTTGACTTTCTCGAGCTCAAAATTCTTTGCTTGGGCCTGAGTGGTATTGCTGCTTAGAGATGCATCAACTTTCTATTTTTCTTGAGCTAAGGGAGCATAACACTTACCGCTACAGGTTAGGTGACTAACTTCTGACAGTTCCATTACAGCAATTGAGGGAGTTAGTTCTTCTATCATCACTACTTGATTCTCGTATTTCCATGAGATAGCTTTGTTGCTCTTATACGAGAATAGTTTAGGTACTTCCATAACCAACTTTGGTGTAGGTGTCGAAGAACTAACCTTGGGACTTGACTTGCCATAAAGAACGACAAGTTAGTTTCTCCCTTATCATATTGATAGATTCAGTAGCAGGTGTGATTTCATGATAGAATTCTATCTGGCCTTCATTCATCATTCTTCGAACCATGGACTTAAACTCCTTGCATGTTTGTGGGGTATAACCTATAACTATGTGGAAGTCACAGAAGTTGTTAGGATTGTCTTCAAATTTTTCTATTACATTGAGCAACCTGACCTGAATCAATGCTTGCTAGACCAAGAACATTGGCATCCTTACATCCTCTATGCTTGCCCTTACTTTATGTTTATTCTCAATGTTGATCATATTTGTAGTTGGCTTAGTGTGATTTGGTAAACAATTGGCAACAACATTTGGTCCCTGGTTCATCCCAAACTATGGGACTTTTGAGTTAATTAGTTTTGCATATTTCATTTGAAAGATATGCAGTTCTCAATGTCATGCCCTACTGCCCGAACATGGTATTCACAGAGGGCATTGGGTTGTACCATTACGGGTATGGTGGCTTCTTTTTTGGGACATAGATTAGGGCCATTAAATGATTTTGGAGCAAGGTTTGGTAGAGCTCTTTATAGGTCACAAGGATAGGATCAAAATGTTGTCTTTGTTGATTTGCACCTCGATTGCCAAGTGCATTATTGGTTGCTCGATTGGTACTTTGGTGAACTTGTGGAGGGTAGCTTTGTGGTGGGTTGGATTGGATTGCAAAGGATGGGTTGTAGGTTATGGCATTAATTGGTTGAGGGGGTATGATGATGGAGTGAGAATACAAGGTGGTTAGGTAGTGAGGGTCAGGTATTTGACATCGTTTTGGCTGAGATGAGCTAGCGTAACTTATGGCATTGGCCTCTCCTTCCTTTTTTCAACTGGCAATAGGCTTCTTGCTTGATCCTGACATTTCCCCAGCTGACATTTTACCATTTTTAATGGCTGTGTCAATCATTTCTCCAGAGCGGACTAGGTTTGCAAATTTCTTGGTGGCATTTCCTACAAGCTTCTCATAATAAGGAGTGTGTAAGGTGTAAACTGTCATCTCTTTTTTGTAAGGAGAGGCTTAACGAGGGCTGTTTCCTCGCTCCACCTTTGGGCATATTGCTTGAAGTTTTTAATGGCTTTCTTTTTGAAATTCATCAAGGAAAATCGATCAAATGCCTAATCTGACACGTGCTAGTATTGATTCAGAAAGGCCTTAGCCAAGTCGGCCCATGATTGGATTTTCACATTATCTAGCTCGATATACCACCGGGCTGCTGCCCCAATAAGACTGTGCCAGAAGCAATGGATGAGGAGCTTTTCATCTTTCTCGTACCCGAGCATCTTTCATAGGTACATTTGAACATGGACTGAATGGTTAGTGGTTACATTAAACTTTTCAAACTCTAAGACTTTGAACTTTGAGGGAATGACAAGGTTGGACACCAAAGACAGTGATTGTGCGTCAAGAGCTTTGAACTTGTCACTCCCCTTAATAGCTTGAAGGCATTTTTCTAGTAGCTGAAATTTATTTACTTCTTCCATAGTCATGGTAGACTTTTGACCTTCTATTTTCTCTGGTTCCTCAAGGTCAAGGGTTATCGGATCTGCCAATGAGACTCTTGTATTCACCCCTTAAGTGTCAAGAATGAATTAATATGCCACAATAGGATTAAGGTAGATGACTAGTGTAGCCTGAGCGACAGCTGTAGGAGTGGGTCGTTGTTCTTGTCTAGTTTCCCCTTGGGCAGGTTCTGGATTATTGGTAGGGGCACTTTCAGTGTTGGGAGGATTATTCCTTGTTTCAACAGTACTAGCTTGCCCTTTTTCTTTTATAGAGGCAGTCATTAGTTCCATAAGTTCTGAGATTTGATTTTGCATTTCATATTGCTGACGAAACATTTGGTCTTGTCATTCCTTAACCATTAGCTCAAGTCACTCAATACGAGCTTCATGATCACTCTTTATGATTTGCTCATGGCATCGTGTGTTGTAACGGTGCGTGATGTAAGTTTTTATGTTCCTGATAAACCTTGGAATCCCTTGCACTTTTATGGCCCAATTCTAATATTAGATTTTTTAAAAAAATGTATTTACTGATGAGCATTTATGATGCGATGACGAGTTAAGATAATGAATTATTGATGCAAGTGCAATGAAAAATGGTGAAATTAAACATGCATATGCATTGGAGACAATTGATTCTTGGAACAGCTTCATCAATAACATCATTGATAAAGTCAGAAAAGGTTTTTTTTTCTTTTACGACATGAATACTTCTGAAAGTATCTAACATGATTACATTATGTAATCACACGATCAAGAAAACCCAAAAGTCATTGCTCACAATCTCTAACAGGTATGATCTCTTGCCTTATGGACTAAGCTACTTCAATCATGTCATCCACCTCTCATTGAGCCATCTGAACTTGCTCAGTGAGGTGCTGATGCTGTTCTTGGTAGTTCAGATGTGCTTGGTCAATTGTTGCTTGCCAATCTAGTTCTCGTTGCTCAAAAGCCTTGTTAGTTTATTGATATGACCTTGATGATCCTAAAGAGACTATTCTAACTCTTGGATTCCATGAATGAAGGCTTCATTTTTTACCCTGGTGGCTCTCATATCTCGCATTTGTGCTTTTGGTCTTTGATTCCTTTATTCATAGGTGGAAGCAAGAGCATATGCCCTCGTGAACTTTTTTTTTGCTGGTTCTAACTTCCTATTTTTGCTAATTCAGCTCATGATTAAGAGTGGCAACTTTCGTTTCCCATTCGATTAATGTCTTCCCAATGCATCTGGACTTGTTAGCTTTTCAGAGTGCCAGATAATCCTTGGTCAGGCTCTCAAGGTCATCTTTGAAGCAATCCATTTCTTTAATGACTCGATCCATTCACTGCTCCTAAAATAGATATCCATCTCTAGCTAGCCCTTTTCCTCCTTAAGTTAAGAGATTTCTGTAGCAAAGGATGCCTTTTCTTGCTCGAACTCCCTCTTAAGTAGCTCAATCTCAAAAGGCAATTCCTCTATTGGGATTTGTAGTATCCTAAAGTTGGGTTGTGGCAATGGATCATTGATATGGCGGAGTCTCCATTCTTCGTATCCAGGTGTGGTAGGGCTTCCTCTCCTGTATCTTTCCATACAATGGATCTTCTTCCAAGCTTAGAAAATTAACTGGACTTTAGCTATATAATTGGGCTCTTCGTATTCAAGATCCCAATGTCCTAAGTCTTTGAAGAACAGGATGAATTGCTAGCACTGAAACTAACGCAACACCGAAAGAGGAGCATAATTGGTATTTCCCCATAATCCTAGGAGTGGCATACAAGTGTAGTCTCCATATTTGTACACAATCGACTAAGGGAACACCCATGGGCCTCTCCACATGATTTCTTCCTCCTTGACATTTCATAATTCCTTGACCCAATGCTTTTCTGTCTTATCTTGATGACATTCTTCCTCTAATGCTGTGGAAAGAGGACTGATCTTAAAGAAGACATTTTGCCTGACTCTCCCTTTCCTAACACAAAGATGACCTAAGAGCCATATCTAGAGCAATGGGGCACACCCAATAAACCTTTCTGTTCCTATTCTTTTACAAAAGCTGAGGGCATGGATGGTTTTAGTGATAATGGCTGAAGTAGGGTTGATGTTGCAACATAAGTGAGAAAAGAAATCTGTGACTGTCGCTTCTATATAACCCAAAATCTTTGGGAATATAACGAGCCTGTAGATTGCCAAAGCATAAAAATGTTGAGCTTTTTTTTTTATCAGAAAGATTTACCATGCCCTCTTTCAAGCTGGCCCAAGAAATGCATTCACTGCTCCCTTTTACTTTGATGTGACTATCAATCCATGCTTCTGTGGCTCCAAGAATTTGCCTCAATCTATTCTTAAATGGAAGAGGCATTAGCGCTTTGCAATAAATTCGATCCGACTTAGCCCTTTCTATGTTGAGCAGGGCTGTGTACTCATCAATGGTAGGGACTAAATCTTGTTGGTTGAAGGTGAAACATCAGTAGGCTAGATTCTAGAACTGTGTCACTGCTCGCAACAAGCTATCATCCAATTAAACTTGAAGTAAGAGAGCTATATCCTCATACTTTTTAGTGAAGGCTCCTTTCTCGTTGTTATCCCAACTATCCAAATATGCTTAAATTCCCGACAATCATTCTGATGAAAACTGACCTTTACCTCTTCATGCCTTTTTGAGACATAATCAAGCTTTAGGATGTCCCTGTCTTGACATTGGCGACCTTCTGACCATGTTCTGACATTTTCAAAGGACTCGATAGTGGAGATAAGCTATTACTCCATAAATGATGCCCCTTGCTGAACACTGAACCAGAACAATTGTGCCAAAATGATGATAGTCATGATGGTTATGATGAAATGATGCATGCAACAAAACACAAACAAAGGGAATATAAGTTAGTGGAATATATAGGAGACAAATGTAAGGAAATAAAGAATCTAAGAACATCAGAACAACAAAATCATAACATGTCTTAACCAAGGTGGTGAGAAGAGAAACAGGTAGCATTTCAACATACCAAGATGTGATTTACCCTTCATAAGGTGATGCGATATCTTACTTTGATGGAAAAATAAACAACCAGTAGCAATATTCATTCATTACCACTAGTGCGGATGCGCATTAAGCTATGACTCAGACAGCATAATGGCTTACAGTATAAGACATTATGAATGATGGTTTTTGTTTACCGTAATTTATTTATACAAAGGTTAGCCATTGTTCGAATGGCCTAACGGCATGCCTTGATAAATGATAGAAATACAAATACGGCTGGCAATTGTATACTCATTGTCACCTACATAATTATGCTTATTAAAAGTAAAGGTTAGGAATGTTTCCCCAAGTGACCCTATTCCCTGGGTATTCTAGCAGCGTTCCGATATGGTTTGACATGGTTTAACTCATAGGGCTCACTATATGAGGTTTAAGTTGACACCTAACTAGGTATCCAAATTGCTCCTCTATCCGATAAGGACAGTTTAGGGACCTTATCCTAGACCCATCGTGGGTTTGGCAGAACTTGTTCGATCCGTTGGATGTATTTCCCTATGCAAATGCAGAGGGTTACTCATGAGAGACATAGGTAATTTACGTTCGAGAAGTTATTACCATGCCTATGCAGAGGGTTACTCATGAAGGTAGATAGCTCACTTCCTTCTAATGATTAGGTTGTAACCACATCATGGAGTTTGGTAGGACACTAATGCACATGCAAGTGCACGGTGTGTGACAAGGAAATGATCAAACCTTTTTGTTTACTTCCATATTACCATTTTATTAAACTAATAATTATTCAAAAATAAGGTAATCCTGACAATCATGTCAAACAAAAGATTAGTTGACAAAATGAAAAAAAGGTCATGGTTAAATAATGATTGAAGATCAAAAGAACTAGGAACCTAGCAAGATACAGCTAGTTAATGGCCTAACTCTCTATACATATCCCCAGTGGAGTTGCCAAGGTGTCGCAACATACCCCAGGGTGGATCCTCACATACCTATGAGTGCGTATGACTTAAAATATTCTTCTGACTTGGAATGTCTTCTTGATCAAGACTTTTTCTTCATGACATGGTGAGAACGAGAAAGTATAGATTCTCGGCTTATGACATAGTGAGGGGGGAACCATAAGATGAATCGCTCATCTTATTGGCCTCGGATGACAATCACGAGATGGCCAACATTTGGAGTCAGCACCGATCATTTCGGGCTAGGCATGATCAGATGCCTATTGAAACATATCTTTTAAGTTACAAAACTCAAAACGTCGATCCCATGGTCTACGTAGTGCAAAGATTCACTGTTTGGGTTCGGGAGTTGGTTATATCGATGAGATATGAACCTCTTCATGACGCTTGAAATTGGTACCTTACTAGCTATGTCTTATCTCAGTTTTGATTTTTTTTCTATCTTAACTTGTCACTATTTTGATATAATCTTCTTTTAATGCATGAATCTTATAGAAATACAAATCCAAGTTTTGATAAAAAAGATTTAATCTCATTTACGCCCCAGAGAGATGGGGAATATAGAGATTTTCAATAAAATGACTTGGATTTTACTTTGAAAATGGTATGTTCCACCTTAGGTACTAGAGAGCTACCTACGCGGGACATTACCTTTAATTTTGTTTGAAATGTTTTGAAAACATAAATGCAAATAATCATCACAAAGAAATCATGTTAGTAAGGCAACAAATGAAGTGATAAAGAAAATGGATGGACTATTAGAATCTATCTTGCAATTGGCATTGATTATCTAGGAATAACTGAATTGTTAATTTTTTAGATGCATCTGGGTTTCTTGATTGAACGAGTTTTGTTTGACATATTCATCAAAGTCCGAGAAAAAGAAAATTAACTATAGTTGAAAGACAGGGTTTAAGTATCCCTTCTAAAAGGTGAGGTTGGAGTATCCCTATGGATGACAAATAATTTTGGCAAAAAAGGATTTTTTTCATCTTGACAATTTTGAAAAGTGAGATTGGAGTATACCCTCGAAAGGTCGGGGTTGGAGTATCCCCATGGATGACAACTCACTTTGACAAAGGAAGATTTTTTTTCAATCTCGACAATTTTGAAAAACAGGGTTGGAGTATCCCCTGGAAGGGTGGGGTTGGAGTATCCCAAAAGTGACATGTCTGACACTCTTTAGAAAAGTCCAGTTGGAAAACCTAAGTTGATAAAAATTTGTGATTTAGGAAACGTGTGAGCATTTCGACAACTTTTGGAAAAAGAAATTGTTGTGAATGAGGATGGAAAAGATGTAAAATGTGTTTGTGTCTTGATATGAGCCCGTGGGAGGTCAAAGCATATTCTCGAGTCTGTTGAGGTGATACAGAGACATTCGAATGTCTTGAGATGAAATTCGAGAGAACAACTTAATTTTGACCGTAACCGAAAATAGGGGACAGAATCTTGCTATCTTGTTTCCCAAATTTATTCTAAATTGGTTTGAAGGATTTAGAGGGTGGACAAGATACCACTAGAAAGGTAACTCGACGAGGGTCAACCTAAAAATATCCCCAATATCACAAAAAGTCATTTTCTAAGGGAATAATTTTTCAAGTTTGGACTAATTTAGCTGCTAGCAGAGCATATGAGGGACAAGGTGTGTCAAAATTTGAAAAATCATCCTGAACTCATTTGGTATAAAAATATTGCAAGCGATACCTTTCTAAAAAGGGGATTTAATGAATCTTTTAGGAAAAATGTTTGAAGAATTTGGAAAAATCATTCAGTGGGCTGAACGGCCCAACCAGAATACATGTTTGAATTCTAGAGGTTTGAAATAGTTTAGATTTGAAAAATCATAACTCTCTTATCTAAAATGATCCGGGGCTGAATAAGACCTTTTTTTTTAAATAATTCAACATGCTTTGAGAAAAAAATATCAAAAAATTCAAGAAAAATCATTTAGGATTTTAAAATGATTTTTCAATTTGCAATAGTTGTGCTGGTAGCAGGGGACAAAGCAAAGCAGGGGATATCTCTCATTTTTTATGTCTACGAGTCCAAACTCGAGTCATTGACGTTCGAATGTCTATGACTGAAGGTAAAGAGTGGCATGAGCATCACGAACTCATTTGCACAGCCCCGAGTAGTTTAGGATGGTGAAATAGCCCATTGACCATACCACTTACGATTTTGACTCAAATAAGGCATGAACATTTAGGGAATAATTGTAAGGCCATTTTTGTTTCAAAATTAGAAGATTTGAGCTTTTTTTAACCAAGATTCCAGATCTAGAAAAATTTAATTTTCCCCAAGATATTTTACAAATTTTAAGGAAAATGCTAAGTCTATGCTAATGCTTATTGGTTGAGGTTAACATGCTTGGCTTTGGGGGTTTTGAAAATTAGTTTTTTTTTTTTACAACCATCAAACATTCATTTTGAAAAGGAGAAGACAACAAACATACAAAGGGATGGCACATAACATGAATGTGGATGCTAACCTTACCAATGGTTTAGATAAAGAAAGTGTTATGCATTATGACAAGAAAATGTCATGGGTGCTGAAATTGACAATGATTCATGCAAGCTAATGTGTAAATGTGCTTGGAATGTGTTAGGCTAATGATTCATACATGGATCAATCATAAGAAGATGCATGGATATGGCATAAAATGCATGAGGAAGAGCTATCAAAATAATAAGGATGAAATGAGGCATTTTGCACATCAAAGAGGCATAAGGCATCCAAATCTTAAACTACCACAACCAAAAGCCATAATAATGCATGATAATCCTAAGAGGGCTATGGAAATATGGAAAGCTCATTAAAATGATGAAGATGCTAAAAAACAGAAAATAAAAGTGATAAAGTAAGAAGTTATACCAACAAAACTTGACTTTTTGGCCAAATAGTTGGAGCAGCAGAGATGGCTTGAATTTCCTTCTCTTCCTTGTTGTTAATAACCAAGAAAAAGAGAAAAACAATGAGGTTTTGGTTCTAGTATGGATGAGGGTGATTTTTAGAATGTGTAGTGGTTAAGAGTGAGTGTTTTAGGGCTAGTTTTTGGTGTTGAATAAAGAGCTACAAGATTTGGTTTTTTTGATGTGTGAATCTGTTTCAGAAGTGAGAATGAGCTGAAATCTAACCTTTTTCAGTTGAGATATAAGTGGTTTATTTATACCAGCATTTTGGAGCCAAATTAGAGGTGTTTTTGGCCATTTCTCAAGAGGGACAATATGATGCTAGTGTGATGGCTATAGAGTGGCTGTAGGGAGCAACTTGTTGCCAATGTGATGGGAATAGGGTGGCTAGTTTAAATGCTAAAATGATTTTACAGCAAATAAGGTGGCTGATGGTGATCTTGGTCAATCAACTCGGGAGTAAGGTGATCATGTGATATTGACCTTTTTGATCCAATTTAGACTTCAAAAAAAGTTTTGGTTAGTTCAAAAGCCTAAATTCATAATTTGATATGTGTTTTAATCTTTCCTAATTCAAAGAAATGAGTTAAAATCAAGTTTTGGATCAATGGTGGATGAGTCAAAAATGCCCAGACCATGAAAATGGCCTGCATGTATCGATACATTTGGTCCAAAAACCTTGCTGGTATTGATACAATGAACATTGTATCGATACTATGAACTATTCTATTGATACTATGAACCACTGTATCGATACATGTTGATATGTATCGATACATTTCTTTACAGATGCATGTTTTGGTCTTGGCATGGCTTAGTATCGATACAAATGGGGACATTTCAAATTTTTGGAACCTTGGAGCATTGTATCGATACATGAGGACCATGTATCGATACATTCAAGTAAACTTGTGAATTTTGTCATATCTTTTGTCCCTAGACACCTTGAACTACATCATTTGATGTCACATCGTTGCATTTACCTTTGATATGATCCCTAGGACTTTTTGACCTCCTCAAAATACGTTTTTGTTGGGTGACGATCACCGCGCCCTCTCACGTCCATGCTTTAGATTGCTACAAATTAGCCCAGACAAAATAAGGTGTTTACATCCATTACCATATTTCTCTTTCATTCCTATTTTTATTTCTTTAAAGTATTTGATATTTATTCCTTTTAATTGGGTAGCATCTTCCATGCTTCATTATCAACCACCAAAGCCATGACTTCTACCACTATTTTCTCTCTTTCATTGTCATACCTTTATTATCTTTAAAGCACTCAATCATGAAATCTCTTCACTTAGGTAATCTCAAATCTTAAAACACCAAAATTTAGAATGGATACCACTTTCGATCATAAGGTATTCATGAGAAAACATCTTAAACAACTAAAATGTAACTAAGACAAAACTAATAGTATAAATAGCTAGGATAAAACCAAAACCCAGAAAACAACCTTGGGCAAAACTAAAATTTGAACAAACAACCTTAGGTGAAACCAAGATTAAAATAGACAAGCTGAGGTAAAACCAAGAATAAATCTGATAACCTTAGGCAAGACCAAGACTAAAAGCTGATTTAGATGAAACAAGACTTAAAGAAACTACCTGAACAAACCTATCCCAAAGACAGCCTAGAGAAAATTAAGGTTTAGAGAAATGGCTTGAATGAAACCAACGTAAAAACAACCTGGATGAAAATAAGATTCAAAAAAAATAGCTTGATTGAAATCAACCTAAAAATGACCTAGACAAGATCAAGGTTCAAAGAAGTGACCCAGATAAAACTAACCTAAAAACAACATGGATGAAACCAAAGGTTCAAAGAAGTTACCCAGATAAAACTAACCTAAAAACAACATGGACGAAACCAAAGTTTAAAGAAATGGCTTAGGGGTAAAATCGACTTGAAAACAAGCTGGATGAAACTAAGGTTTAATGATATGTTTTAGGAAAAATGACTAGAAAAACAACTGGGATGAAATTGTGGTTCAAAGAAATGGTCCAGATGAAACCATAAACATAAAGTTAACCTAGACAAAACCAAGGTTTTAAAAAATAGCCTGGGCAAAACCAGAAACCTAAAGATAACTTGGATAAAACCAATGTTTTAAAAAATGGCTTGGACGAAACCAAATAACTTAGATGAAACCATGGTTCTAAGAAGCAGCCTAGATGAAACCAAAGGCCTAAAGATAATCTAGACAAAACCAAAATTCAAAGAAATGGCTTAGATGAAATGAGCCTAAAGACTACCTTGTATAAGCAACACCAACGCTTCATAGTAAAAACATAACAATCATAAAGACTGCAAATACCTTATGAAATGACGTAAATGCAATTATTCACCAGTGATGCAACCATCTGATGCCTTTAAAAAGAAACATCTACAAGTTCCCCTAAAAGTATGCAATCAATGAAAAATGTTCCCAATGCAAATGACATGATGCACATGTCAAGGGTAATGACACAAAAACTCTGATTGATTTCTCTTTTGAAATATAATGCAATGCATCCTAGGAATGTTACTCAATGCCATAAACCCTATCATATGATACAATGTATGGTATGCAATGAATGTCATGCAATGCCAACATTTCAAGCTAATACTTTTTCAAACAAGCTAACTATCTCATCTTTGTCAACCACTTCCCTTCCATGGTTTTAATATATATGATACCCTTTATTAATTTTAAACTATCATTATTCACTAAAAATTTCTCTTTTAATCCCATTATCTAAACCATTAGTATTTGTCACACTCTTTTCTCTACCCTAAAATATCAACACTTGTAAGTGTACACAAGTTTGGATCCATCTTTTATTATCAATTCCTTTTCTAAGAATGCACCTTGGCACCTAGAGCTACTCATGCTTCAAAGAATATTAGTCCCCTTGAAACCATCTATCATTTCCTCAATGGTTTCCCTACTTTCACCAAAAATCCATGCCCTAACTTTTTTTATCTTCTTATTTAGGGAATTTGATTCTTATCAATCTTTTGCTGTTTATTCAAGATTTAGCCTTTATTCATGACATTATTTTCTCAAAGCAATCACTTCTTTAAAAAATGGATTTGTTTAAAATACTAATTTAAAGAAAACTAAGTTTGATAAACATTGCCCTAAAAGCTCATAATATTTAAGTCTCTGAAAGATTAATACTTCACTATTAGAAAATTCCCTGAACAGTAATTTTCTATTGTAAATTTGGTCAAATGTTTTTTGCACAAAAAGACTTTGATTGGTCCTGAAAGGTTTCATAAAAATTAAATACGTATCTCACTATCCCAAGCTCGTAAATGGGTCAGCCTTTACAAAACATGGATTCCTTAGGAATCAAACAAAATTGATATTCTCATAAGTTTCCTTCCATCAATATCCAAATTGGCATTAAAATTGCCAATGCAAGGTCAGGATTAGGGGATTAATTTAGAAAAGGTAAAAAGATCTAACCTTTCAGTTTAGTCCCTTCAAATAACCGACACCTTAGGATATTCAAGGACTTTCCTTACATTTCTTTCTTTTTACAACATCTCAGTAATCCCATGACTGACATTAAAAATTCTCTTATTTTGCTTTGGACTACCCATTTCTGGGTTTTCACCCTTGAGCTCAATTTTTTTCTTTTTTCATTTCTTTCTTCTTTTCTTTTTTCTTTTCATCATGCTTTTAAGAATACTCAAAATATACCAAAAATATAATTTCTTGAAGCATGGGCTCATCAGCTCAAATAGTCACACCTGATTTTAATGGACTTTTTACGTACGTAATGTAGGTCATGGTTTGATGTTCAAAAATAAAAGATATATAGGCCCAAATCCAATGTTTAAGGGTGAAAAGATCAAGGCTCATTTATTCCTATGAAGGTTTTCATCCCTTTTAGCTTTTTCAGACCATATTTTATCTTTATTTTTCATTTATTGCCCTTTTTAGGTTTTTTTTTTTTTTTTTTACTTTGCTTCTTTTAAGCTTTTGTTTTCACTTTCTCCTTTTTTTTCTTTTTTTATTTTATTCTTCTATTTATGTATGGAATCCTAGATTTTAAAAACTTGGTCCACTTTGACCTTTCTCTAATTTGTTAGGCCTTTTCTAGAACTGCAGAATAAGATATCCATCCTTATAGTTTCCAAAGAGATTTTCTCTTCCCATGTCCACATTGTAGAGGGTGATCCTTGATCAGGGTTCACAAAAAGAAATTATCCATTTGGCTCAAAAAGGGTAAGGAAGGGAAATGATTTTTATATTTGGGAAAAGGTAGTGAAAGAAAACCATTTGTCATCTCAAACACAACTAAACAAGCTAAAAAATCATTCTTCAAAAAATAATTTTTAGACGTACCTAAGCATCTCAATCATATGATGTAGCATTCTATTTCATCATTTTTTTCTTTCTCTTAATTTTTTAATTTTTCATGCCCCAAAATTCACACCTTAATTCTATTTTTCTCCACATTGATGGGCATGTCACTTTTCAATTAATCACCAATAAGATTATAGGATACTGAGATCTAAGCCTACTTGAGCCATCCTACGTTCAATTGATAGTAAATTTGACTTTGGGTGATTCAAAAAGAACATAGCTCAAAATGGTGAAATCTTAATGTTAAGCTATTCAAAATGGTATGAAAGAAATAGGCACAAAAGGTTTTCCAATAATAGAATATGTTATTGACCTATCATGCCCTAGGATGCAAATCAATTTTTAAAAGCAATAACTAAAAGGTTCACATTTTAAAGGCTAGAAAGAAAGGTAAATTTTAACATAATCTTAGCCTAAGTTACCATAGTTTTAGGACTTTACTAGAATATTTGATTCGCTTGATTTCCAAAGAAATTCATAAATCCTAAAAATTTGTTCTATCACTCCTATCCTAGGTTAAGGCATTCACCTTATTAGTTGTTTCAGAGCAATCATAGCTGGTAAAATTCACAACCAATTCCCTAAAGTTGTTAGTCTTTTAGGCAATCACAGTGTTAATGAAAAAGTCTAAAACTTAATGTAAAGGTATAGGTTCATTCCTAATGTAGACACCTCATTTTGTTTAACCCACTTTTGGCACCCTAGGACTTAATAGAAGGATGATAAAATCAAAAATTAAAATAAAAACTAAGAGATGACTACCTGGTGCCGTCATCTGAAATGCATAACATGGCGCCAAACGACAAAATATTTTAGAAAGGTCTGAAATGCCTATGTGTTGTATTACAGAAAAATACAAAAATGAATATCAAAGGCCACTTTTCATAGTGTCACCAGAGTCATTCAAATAAGCACATGGATCAATTTTCCACTGTTTGTGACCAAGTTGAGGAAAATCAGGAAGCCATAGTTACGTGCAAGTTATATTGATGTACAAGTATTGATACAAGGCTTTAGTCATCAAAAACTTGAATTTTCACATGTAGTATCGGTACAAGAATTTTTTGTATCGATACCTAAGATATGGTATCAATACCTAGCATGTTTGTATCGATACAAACCTTGGCAGTAGCGAAAGTTGTGATTCTTGGCAAAATGTATCAATACACAAGTGTGAGTATCGATACAAATCCATAGAGTATCGATACAGGCCTCTAGGTCTCGACACTAGGAATATTTTTTGCTCGTAGTATCAATACACAACTTATTTTATCAGTACTCATGGGTAAAAAGCACCTTGTGTATCAATACAACATGTTTTGTATCAATACACCAAGACATTTTTGCCCAGTTCAAGCCACTTTTCAACCTTCAACCATTTTAAAAAAAAAAAAGCTATCCAATGTCGTAATGTGGCCCTAACATGAATCCTGACCAGCCTCACTTAAAATGGCAAATGCATCTATTGTGTCTATATAAATTATCTATATATAATTATTTCCTTTTATTTCTAGGGGCATATATCATGATTATTATACTTTATTTTTCTCACTTGGGTACTGAGTTGTCGAGATGAATCGCTCAACCAACTTTTCTGAATAGTCGTTGTGAAAGGACCATTTTTTTGGAGTCACCACCAATTTATTTTGGCTAAGTGAGATTGGACACCTGCCAGAGTTTATATTTTAAGGATTACAAAACCCATAAAAATAAACTTCGAGGTCTGCGCTCATACTAGAGATCGCTTGAAAAGGGTCCAGGAGTCCATTACAATCACAAGTAAGGATAGACCTTCTCGTGATGCTCAGCAATTGGTACCTTATTAATAAAGTGTTAAAATAAATTTGATTTTTATTTGATTTCAATATTTGATATTTAATTATAATTCTCGTAATATTTTATTAAACAATTTATTATTTCGAGGAAAGTCGAGTTTTATTACATTTTGAAATCACAAAATTGTTCGTACCCTCATGGGGAACCAAGTGGACATAAATTCTTTATCGTTTCCCACTGGATAACCATGTGAAATATGAAAGGTTTTGCTTTTTTTAAAACAAAAAAAAACTTGACTTTCTATTTGAAAGGGTATCTCACTATTAAAATAATCCTTAAAATTTCTCACATATTCTTGTAGGAATGCAATGTATTAATTTAATTAAGAGATATTGCCTTATTTATAAAATAATTTTATTATTAAAAATACAAACTTCATGACCTAGAAATGACTTGATAAAATGAAAATATTCTTAATGTGTACTTTTGACATGAAAGTATCTTAGTAATCACATAGGACTTGAAAATGATTATGGAAGGTTGAACCTATCCTAAATGCATCTTTGGCATAAAAATATCTTGATGACTACTTAGGACTCAATTCTAGCAAAATTACCAAAAAGCCCCTAAGGTATACCCTCAACGTGAAAGTAACCCGGTAACCCTAAAGGACATGAAATTACCTTGGAAAACTAATCCAATCCTAAATATTCATCTTTCACGCAAAACCGTCCCGAGAAGCAAAGTTACCAAAATGCCCTGAGGGTATACCTCCGACATGAAAGTATCTTGGTAACCCTAATAGACCTTAAGCTGACCTTAAAAGGTTAAACCACTCCTAAAATATTTACCTTTGGTGTAAAAACGTTCTAGTAAGCAAAGTTACCAAAATGCCCTTAGGGTATACCTCCGACATGAAAATATCTGGGTAACCCTAATAGATCTTAAACTAACCTTAGAAGGCTAAACCAATCCTAAAATATTCACCTTTGGTGTAAAAACATCCCAATGAGCAAAATTACTAAAATGCCCCTAGGGTATACCTTCGACATGAAAGTATCCTGGTAATCTTAATGGACCTTAAAATGACTTTGGAAAACTAATCTAATCCTAAATATTCACCTTTAGTGTAAAAGCATCTCGGTAAGCAAAGTTACCAAAATGCCTCCAAAGTATACCTTTGACATGAAAGCATCCTGATAACCCTAATACACCTTAAAATGATCTTAGAAGGCTAAACCAATCCTAAAATATTCACCTTTGGCATAAAAGCGTCCCAGTGACCAAAATTACCAAAATGCCTTAAGGGTACCTTTGACATGAAAGTATCCTGATAACCCTAATGGACCTTAAAATAACCTTGGAAAACTAATCAAATCCTAAATATTCACCTTGGTCATAAAAAGTGTCCTAGTGAGCAAAATTACCAAAATGCCCCTATAGTGTACCCTCAACATGAAAATGTCTTGATAACCCTAACGAACCTTAAAATAACCTTAAATGATGAAAAGTAGATGAATTTAGTCTAAATGGAAAAGCTAAAAGTTTAAGTTTGACTTAAAAAGCAAAATTTGCAATCAAGCCCCTAAATTTTTGAAAATTTTTGAAAGACAGAACAAATACAAAAAGTTTTGAAAATTTCTATATCCCTACGGAAGGCCATAAAAATAATAGGAATCTTTTAAACTGTTAAAATGTTCATTTTACCCCTTAAATATGAAAATTTGCTATTTAGTTGCTAAATTTTTCTAAATTTTCATTCTAGTCCCTACATGATGAAATAACCAAAAAAAATCATAAAATCACATGAAAATACACATGGAAAATACAGCAAATATGTCAGCAAGAATTTAGCCAAACACCTTGGCCTTAAAACAAAATTTTTCTACATTTTGCAAAACAGCCCTTTAATTTTTTTAAATTTGCATTTTGACCCCTAAATAAAAATAACATCACAAAATATCACAAAAAATATCAAATCAATGAAGAATTAACCCAAAAATCGTAAAAAAAAAATCTACATAAAGGTTTGCCCAAGCACTTTTGGTCATAAAACACGATTTTGAATATTTTGCAATTTAGCCCTTAAATTTTCTAAAATTTCAAAATGGCCTGTAAAATGTTAAAATCACCTAAAACACGTTCTGAAACACACAAAATCAGTTTTCTAACAGCCTATAAAGCTCTCTAGCAAACCAAAATAGCATAAAAAGTTTACGTATTTTATGATTTAATCCTTAAATTTTCTAATATTTACAAAATAGGATTAAAATCATAAAATCAACGCAAAAGTAAGCATATAATAATTGCCAAAAATTCCTATTAAATTTAGCCAAGTGAAAAAAAAACTATCATTAAATGTTTTCTCAACACAAAATCATAAAAATAACCATAAATAAATAACATTAACTCAAATACAAAAATAAAATCATAAAATAAATAAATATATGAATATGTAAATTAGCATCATAACACGAAAATATTAAAAATAACCATATAAGCATAAATAAATATATACAACACAACTAACATTTCATTAACAACAACAATTTTTCATTAAAAAAAAATGAAGCTCTAACTAAAAAAATTAAATATAGCAACAAATAAAAAGAAAACAGTCCATTGTCAACATGTTAGCCTTTGAACATGGATGAAAATCCATAAGCTTAACATGATTTTAACTCACAACAAAGAAGAAAAATGATAGGAATAAGTAAAAATTACAAGATTTCTACATAAAATTACCTTGGAAGGCTTGAAAACTTAAAACCCATGAGAAATTTTAAGAAAAATAGCTAAATTTGGCCATTGAAATCCTTAGCAATTTATGAAACTTCTCCCATGGTTTTTCAAGATTGAAGCATCGGCCAAGAAGATGGTGGTGGTCCATTTTTTTGCCGTTGGCTTCTCACCCATTTCTTTTTATTTGTTACTTTCATTTATTACATGTAATAATTTCTTGATTTTTTTCATTTTTATTTGATTTTTTTGAGATATGATTTGATTTTTGAAAAATTGATTAGATTTAAATTTATAACTCTTGTCTCCTTGTGATGTCATGCATGATATCATTGATTTCTATAGATATGTTGAGTGATATTTGTATATAATATATAAAATTGTACTGTAAAAATTAACTATAAGAATAAAATTGTAAAAATTAAAAATTATATTTTTTAAAATAAAATTTCATATAATTAATTTAATTCAATTTAATAATAAAAACAATTTTTTGTGTACGAGGAAAACATTGAAATAGCAAACTTGCAAAATTTTACGAGAAAAAACATTTATCGGGAAAAATTGTTACATGTAAAAAAATGCAAAATTTATAAAATAAATTGAATTTTGAAAAACTGATTTAATATAAACTAAACAACAGTATTTGAAGAATTTTAAAAATTGTAAACTAAAAAAAATCCTATCGAGGAAATTTACGGAGAGTAAAACTCATATCTTGGTAACAAGAAAAAATTTTCTAAAACTAATAAAATAACTTGAATTTTTAAAAATTGATTTAATATGGATTAAATAATAATATTTAAAGAGTTTTGAAAATTATAAACTCAAAAAAATCCTATCGAAAAAAAATTATGTGTAGAAAGCTCCGTATCTTGATAATAGAAAAAATTCTAAAACTCATAAAATAAACTGAATTTCCCAAAATTGATTTAATATGAATTAAATAATAATATTTAAAGAAATTTAAAAATTAGAAACTCAAAAAAAATCTGACCAACAAAATTTATGGAGTATAAAACCCGTATGTTAGTAATAGAAAAAATTCTAAAACTCATAAAATAAATTGAATTTTTTAAAACTGATTTAATATGGATTAAAAAATATATTCAAAGAATTTTAAAAATTATAAACTATAAAAAATCTTTCCAAAAAATTACAGAGTATAAAACTTCATATTGTGTAAACAAAAGAATTTAAAAAGAAAAATGCAAAACTGATCAAATAAAAAGAATTTTCTTAAACTGATTTACTATAAATTAAATAATAATATTTGAGGAATTTTAAAAATATATAAACTTAGAAAAATCTTCCTAAAAAAATTCATCGAGTAAAAAACTTATTATTTCCAAAACGGAAAAAATTCTAAAATTCATAACAAATAACTGAAATTTAAAAAACTGACTTAATGGCAGTTAAATGTGAATATTTAAATAATTTTAAAATTCAAAACTCAAGAAAATTACACAAAAAAATTTTATTGATAACGAAAAGTTTGTATTTGAGAAATGAGAAAATTTCCAAAAAAATACATTAAAAAGTACATAAAATGAATTAAATAAAACATATTATTCAAAATATTAATTTATAAAATGACAAAGATGAAAATCTAAAATTCAAAATAATTTTATTAGAAAAAATTTCACGAGTACAATACTCGTGATACTGTAAAAAAATTCAAAATTTATTACAAAAATAAGCAACTTGACATCTTGTGATATAAAATGCCAACATAAATTTTTCATTGAATATTTCAAAATTTTCAGAGTGCATATCAGCATAAATACCACACAAGTATCGGTAAAAATATACGAAGGTTAGTTTCTCAAATTTAACGAAAAATTTTCAAAAAAATCCTAAAAATGACTATGATGTCATCTGCAAAAATAGATTTTCAAAAATTAGAAAGAAATTATTAAAAAAATAATTTTTCTCTTAAATATTTATTTTGTATATCCAAAATTAGAGATCAAAATATGACTTTTTTGTTATGTGAACTTATGGCTGTTTTAATTACAACTAAAAAAGTCTTAAAAGTGTCTTGTTCATCTAAAAAAGATGAGAATGGCCATTAAGTTCTCGATCTCGGATATTCAAGATTATTAAAAAAGAGACTTGGACGAAATTAGGTGTCTACAATTGCCCCTCTTTGGCCGTTGCTGAGAATCAGGAATAGGGCAAAGACCAAATAGACATAATTTCATTCGGATCATTAAGCTTTGAAAAATAAACTAAACTAAAACAAAAATAAAAGCTAACTAGCCCTAAAGAGAAATCTTAAATTAAATGGTGACTAGGGCGACACCTAAGACACAAAAGTTGACTAGGACAAAACCATGCTGGTCAACAAATGAGAGAGGTTGATTGGGAAAAACCATATAAGTCACTAAAAGTAAAGGGGTTGACCAATGCAAAACCATATAAGTCAATAAGGGTAAAGGGTTGACATGGGCAAAATCTATAATTCAAGAAAAAAAAGGGTTGATCGAGACAAAATCAACAACTCAACGTTGGTAAGAAATTGACTGGGGAAAAATCTATATGTCAAAAAATAAATAAGAGGTTGACCTGGACAAAATCGATAAGTCAACAAATAAAAAGGTTGACTAGGATGAAATTGACAAGTCAACATAGATAAAGGGATGACCTAGATAAAATTAATAAAGTCAATAACGATAAAAGGTTGACCGAGACAAAACCAACAAGTCAACAAACAATATTGTTGATCGGGATAAAAACAACAAGTCAACAAAGATAAAATATTGATCGGGATAAAATTGACAAAGTCAACAAAGATACAAAGTTGATCGAGATAAAACCAACAAGTCAATGAGTAAAAAGGGTTGACTGGGATAAAGCTGACAAGTCAACAAGGATAAAAGGTTAACTAGGACAAAGCCGACAAGTCAACAAGGATAAAAAGGTTCACTGGACAAAGTTGATAGGTCAATAAGGAGAAAAGGTTGATCGGGGCAAAGCCGATAAGTCAATAGGATGAAAAATTTGACCAAGACAGCATCGATAAGTCAATAAGGATAAAAAGGTTGACTGGGACAAAGTCGACAAGTTAAAAAGGAGAAAATGTTGATCGAGACAAAGCCGACAAGTTAATAGGGAGAAACGGTTGACCGAGACAAAGCCAACAAGTCAACAGGGATAAAAAGGTCGACTGGGACAAAGCTGACAAGTCAATAGGGACAAAAAGGTTGGTGTAACATTTGAGACTTGATGAATTATCAGGATGAAGGGCTTACCTGACATAAATCTTACTCCACTTACTTTACCATAGGGTTACATGAAGGGGTGATAAAAACTCTTTTAAATGGTTCGAATATCATCATCAAAGTTTGAAAACATATTTTTAGATGCTTCGAATATCACCATCGAAGCTTTGAAAACATTTTCCTTGACAAAAACTTTTGAATGCTTCGAATATCACCATCGAAGTTTTTTCAAAGCCATCTTTACCTACCTTACCATAGGATTACTTGAGAAGGTGATAGATTTCTTTAGAGAATCATTTAATCATTCCAGAAAAGTCATCAGCTATCAAATATTAAATTAATGTTCATTGATTTAGTGACATAACTTATACAATTGGATAAATATCAGCTCAAGGCATATTTGCTTACTTTTACAAAATCATGAAAAGCATCATATTTCATTAAAATTCTAGGATTTATGGAATGAGATCACCTTCTCATTCTAACCTTGGGAATAAAATTAATCACAATCTATGAAAATTCCAAAACAATTTTAACCATGGATTTTCCAATATCAAGGATAATGGATATGTTATCTTCATCATGTTGTTAAAACTTTCTTGCGATGGATGATCACCATTCGAAACTTCTTGAATAAGATGAAGAAATGAATTTAAAGGCATAAATGGGTGGCACTACTAAAATTTGTCTTGAAGAAATTGATATGACAGTCGAGGTTTACCAAGACCAAATTCATGTAGATGTTCATTTAAAGAATTCCTTGAAAGACAAACAATTTAGTTATAACATCCTTTTAATCTTCAAATACAATAGCCTGGTAAATGTTAAACTAATGTTAGTAAACACCAAGACTCAAAGGATTGATTTGAAAGGCTTTTGGTAAGTGTCGATGTTCCACGTGCTCGGCCTTTACCAACTTCGGACAAATCTGAAGGGCCAAAGTGCACTTAACTTAAAAATATGATGATGTTCGACATGAAGGAATAAAAGACCATTGGACGAATCACCCATCCGACTAGTCTTGGATGGCCACCACGAAGTGATTATAAACTTGGAGTTACCACCGATTATTTTAAGTTATGACCATATGTCTATTAAAAAAATTACCAGAGATTCGTTAATCTGGGTCTGGGAGTTGGTTACATGCAGAGAAGGATTAGCACCCCCTACAACACCCGAAAATCAGTACCATCTAATTATTTCTTACTTGAATCTTAATTTTCTCGGTTCCATTTTTATCATTTTTTAAATATAACTCCTTCTAATGCGTGAAACTTTATAAAGATATAAGTTCGAGTTTTAATGAAAATTTTATCACCTATATGTCTCGAAGAGGTGAGAGACATAGGTTTTTTTTTATGAAAATGAACTCCAAATAGGTTTTTAAAATAAAATATTTCATGTCCGGCACTGGAGAGATACTGACACGAAATACCATTTTATGATTTTGAAAATAATTCTTTTTAAAACATGAATGCTCAAGGTCTTTATAAGAGGAAATGTATTAGTAAGATAGGAAAGAAAACAATTAAATAAATCCTCGCAAAAAAAATAAACACATAAAATATATAAAAAGAGAGATGATCGAAATGTATGTCATATTTGTTTTTGATTATTGATGAATAACCGAGATGACAACATTGAGACTTAGTTGGATTCAGTGGAAATTTGAGGAGGAAAAAAGGTTTCGATGACTTGAGGATGTCCCAAAAAAAGTTTGGATTTTGAAAGGAATGTGGAGAGCAGGGTTGGAGTATCCCCTCAAAAAAGTGGGGTTGGAATATTCCCATAGGTGAAAATTTGATGTCATTTAGAGATAAAAGTAGGGTTGGAGTATCCCCTCGAAGAAGTGGGGTTAGAGTATCCCCAAAGGTGAAAATTTGATGTCATTTTGAGATAAAAGCGGGGTTAAAGTATCCCCTCAAAGAAGTAATGTTGGAGTATCCCCTAAAATGGAAGTTTGATATTGGATTTGAGTTAAAAACGGCGTTGGAGTGTCCCCTCAGATTAGTGGGGTTGGAATATCCCCAAAAAAATCTTCTACGTAAAAAAAATGGGTCATATTACAAAAATCTTTAAAATCGAGAGCCGAAGGTTTGACTAAAATGTTTCTATTTTGTTTAGCCTTGATTCGCGTCTAAAGGGGTTAGGCCATGAGAATAAGCCGAGTAGATCGTGAGGTGTTCGAACACTTCAATAAAAGCATTTTGAAAGTTAGGTTAGAAACAGAGGACAGCATTGCATTATTTCTCTTCCTAAATTTGTTTTGAGCTTATCTGGAGGTCCCCAAGGGTAAACAAGGTACCGTTTGAAAGGTAACTCAGTGAGGATCAACATAAAATTATTCCAAAAAATCCTAAAAAATGTCTCCTAGGTGGAAATATTTTTTACATTAGGGATTGGTTTGACACTGGCAGCATATGCATGGGAAATGGGGTAGCTGACATTGAAAAATCATTTTGGACTCATGCAGAATCGTTAAATCACAAAAGATACCTTTACGGAAAAGGAATTTTATGAACCTTTTCTGAAAAATATTCAAAAAATCCAAAAAAATCATCTGGTGGGCTGAATTGGCCCAAACAGAATGTGAATCAATGATTCCAAGGGCTTCACGAGCTCATCTACACAATCCCAGAGTAGTTTGGGATGATGAAACAACCCGTTGACCATGCGACAAACACTAGGATTCTAAGCAAAAATCAAGGCATGAACAAATTTTGATACTAAAAGGATATTATATTTGAAAAAATATTTTGCTTCTTTTAACCTTGAATCCCAACATAAGTAGTTTAATATCACCCCTAGAGTAGAGTACCAAATTGTGAAAAATAATAGACTGAGATTAGTCCCATTATTTGGGTTAATCTTAATCTATCTTAGGGTGTATCTTTCAAAATAATAATAATAATAATAATAATAATAATAATAATGTATGTATAGACATTAGCACACCAAGCAAACATGAAAAAAAATGCAAATATTATCAAGAGATATTTAAATGAGCATAAAATATGACCTCAAGCATAAAAAATGTCACCCTCATAGTTACACCTTTTTATATTTTTGTTGAAAATTTACACTTGAAGGCAGGGTGAGGCTTAGTGGTTGGTTGACTCTTCTTCTATATTGGTGGCCTGGGTTTGAAACAAGCACACCATACATTTTTTTTCTTCTTTTTCTTCCTTTCCCTTTTTTTTTCTTCTTCTTCTTCTTCTTCTTCCTTACCCAAAACCAGACCTCAATAGAAAAAAGAAAAACCCAGAAACCAGCGACCGACCACCGTGTTGGCCACCACCGTCGGTCCCTGCTCATTGACAGTGGTTGACTTTTAAATTTTACCTCTAAACTCCTTTTAACCTCCTTTTTCCAAATCTAGAGTCAAATTTTCCTAAATCTTTTTAGATTTTTCTAGATCTATAAAAGAAGTTCTAGCCTTTTACCTTAAATTCGGCTACCGTCCATCGTTGGATCGTTCCCAAATTCTAGTGTGTTGTTCCCCTCCGTATAAGTTTTCTTTTCATCATCGGGATTTTTAAAATAAGCACCAGAACCTCTGTAACCGAAAAACCCTATTTCAAGTTTTTTGATTTTTTTATAGGTCGTGTTTTGTTTTTTTAAAAAAAATTCTTGAAAATATTTTTTCTTTCTTCTCTTTGTTTTTTTTTCTCTGATGGTTATATACACCAAGAAAAGCTGAAGCGGTTGGTGGTTCGGTGACCAGCTCCATGGCAAAAGCTGCCATTTATTTTTTTTCCTTTTTGTCTTTTTTGTTGCTTTTTATTTTTCATTTGTTTTTGTCATTTCATGACCCAAAACTTAGCCTTGGCGTGGGTCACAAGTGATCCTTTCCATAAAGGTGGCCCGGGTTCGAAACCCATGCCACTCATTCTTCCTCTTTTTTCTTGGTGTTTTTTTGGCTTTTTATTTATTTTTGTCATTTCATAACATAAAGTCATGTTTGGCGGGTCAAAATGACCTAATTAGTAATGTGGCTTGGGTTCGAAACCCAAACAACTCTTTTTTCTTCTTTTTATTTTTTCTTTCCTTCTTTATTAGTTTTTGTGATTTCATAACTAATATATATGCTTGGTGTATTGGTAATGGGCCACGTATATTCACAAGGGTGGCTTGGGTTCAAAACCCAAGCCATTCATTTTTTAATAATATATATACTTTTTGTATTTTTTTTTCAAATAAGCCTAAATTGAAATGAATTAAGCTCAATTAATCCAGATCTAACAAAAGCAAATTAAAAATGGCAGAAATATTTCAAATAATGAGTGTTCGAAAAATGACCAAGGCAAAATTTGGTGACTACAATAAGCATTAATTCTCAAGGTCAGGTACAAAGTTTTAAAAGGTTATTTGGAAAGGAATCAATGTCAGGGTCATTTGACTCAACCTTTTGTTGAAGTCATGAAATTTTCAAAGGTTTAGGATCATTTTTGGATTAAGATGATGGGTTCTCTTTGATTAGTGACTATCTTTGTTGATTTAGGAGCAATTCTTAGGCTTTTAATCCTGCCCCATCATATTATTAAAGACTCAACAATCATTTAAAAAGATGAAATTTTAAAGAGCTTTGTAGGAACAGCCCAGATAGCTAATCAAAATGGACTTTATTAGGTACGTAATATAGGCCATGGTTTAGGGTTTAGAAAGAAAAAGATAAATAGGCTAAATAAAATGTTTAAAGGTAATTGAATCAAGGACCAGTTCTTTTCAGAAAGAGTTGATTTTGGCAAGTCTTTCAAGATGAACAAAACTTTTTTCTTTAGCAATGTTTGTTTTCTTCATTTTTCTTTCTTCTTTTTTTTCTTTCTTCAGAACTTTCATTGTTCTTTATTCTGAAGGAACTTGAAATTTTTTTTCATTTTTCACTTGGAATATTTGAACTTGAAATTCAAACTTTCTTTTTCTTCAAAATTTACTTCATGATGTCTGATTTGCTCTTCTCATAATTTTCTAATGGAATTTGCCTCTTCTAATCTTGAAACTTTGCTTCACTTTTCCCCAGTGTGGAAGGTGATCCTCGATTAGGGTTTAGAGAAAGTAAATAAACTATCAAGCTCAAAGGGGACTAGAAAGGGAATAATTTTCTATATTTAAGAAAAGATAGAGAAACAAGGCCATTTTTCATTACAAACATAGCCATTTGAACTAGTCAAGCATTTCGCTAGAAGAAAAGGTTATTTTTTTGAAAATCATTTTGAAGACTTGAATAGCATGATGCTACACTCAATAAAGGCTTAAGATATGCCCTTAATATGAGTGGCTTCATAGCCAACAACACTGGCTGAGCCTCTAAGAAAGAAAATTAGATTAGCTTGGAAAAGGTCTCTGATCTCATATCTTATGTATTAAAATTTGGTTTGAAAAGGTTTTGTTCAAAAGGAAAACGAGATTTTGACTTATGTTCACTCATATTCTTCTTGAATTGAGGATCAAAAGATTGTCAAGAAAATTATGGCAAAAGATTATCAAAATAAGGGAAATATCAAAATTACTATCGTTATTTTAACACATCAAACTATCAATATTTGAATCTTTTAGGAGGATAACCTATTTGTTCAACCTTCAAGGAATCCATAGAAAAGAACATTTGGGTGTGTAAAGTCTTAGTGGTGAAAGGTCTATAGCTGAATGTTTGGGAGAATTATATATATATAAATGAAGGACTTTTCTGAGAGAGCTCAAACTAATTATGATCACTTACCAAAGAAAAATTTTCAAAAATGTTCTCATTATCCTAAATATTGGAAATCATTGTGAACATAATTCATGGTTAGTGAAATATGCATACTATTTACAAATTAAAATTCATTTCATAATAAATGTACAAAATTTTGAATTCGAGATAGAAATGCCCCTGATTGGCATACTACCAAAAGGTCGACTATCTTTAGACCAATCATCGTTGATAAATGTCTTCCAACTTCAAAATTTTGCTAGATTGACATCCTTGAGGGCCAAGTTGTAAATCAGCTAGTAAAACATCAAAAAGTGTATCAAATTCTAAGTTCTCAAGCTTGAGAATTCCACAAGATGTGTGGTTGTTTCTTATCATCTTAATCATGACATGAGCATAGCCATTATATAAGACTTGATTCTTTACTAGATTCTTTAGCAGAAAAGATGAATCCAAAAGCTTATTGCAAGGCAAAGAATCATCCAAGTAATTCAAGTTGGAATTTATAGCAGCCTGTGATCCCCGACCGACCATGTTGATACTTTGAATTATCTTTACACTGAATAGCATGCATTGGTTGATGGAATCCTTAGACAAAAAGTGTTGAAGCTTGACACTCAAATTATACCACCTTGGGTAGGGAGTTTTCCAAGTTTTGTTGGAATTGTAGAGATCATTTAATTCTGTTGAGGTTGCTACCAATGAAAGGCTAGGGTTGAAGATATAGTCTGGATGGATTTCCTTGTTTTCTCAACTTCTTAGGGTCCTATTGGCTATGATATAATTACTTTCTCATCCCACATTTGCTACCTGTCGCCCCTTGGGTAGCATGAATGTGTATTATGGGATAGGCTTCCATAAACTGGATGCCATGAAGTGGTTGCCTTTCAGCTTTCATTTCCCTAGATCCTCGGTAGAAATGTTGTTATGATATGGGACTATTTGTAATAATAACAATTTTTCAGTTATGGTTTTGCTTTTCTAGGACCTTTTGCTCTTGTTAAATTCAAGGACCCCAATTCTGTTTTTATGCAACAATTTTTACACCTGCTCCTTATGAAAGGGAACCAATATTAGTGTCCGCTGACTATATATCTTAAATGTTAAAGAATTGTCTTTAGGCTTGTACATCCTCGAATCCTCGGCAGAAGTATAAATAATATTTTATTGGGTGTAAACGGACTTGCTTGTTTTAAGAAACTTTATCAAGCTTGCAGTTTGTGATGCCTTTCATTTCATGATTCATGTTACTTCGCCTTAAAAAAATGAAGAAGGAACTTAAATCAGTATGCATGAATAACTATATCTTGTCAACATTTATCTTTATTATTTTCCATGTATGTATGTCAATAAATGAAAACAATGTATGAATGAACAAAATTAATGAACAAATATATAAATGAGTGAATGAGACATGATTCAACAGGCATAAAGATTTTGTAGAAGCAGGAATCCGAGAAATTTGAGTCATGACTCAACAGCATTGTACCACTTACCAAAATTCTCGACCTTATTCACTGATTGTGGTCATACGTAGTCATATTTACAAAAGTCAAAAGCAAAGTAACAAAAAGAATTGCTCTTGCAAATATTACATTTTCATAACTGTGTTGTGCTTCTAAGCGATTTTTGAGAATCCTATTCATTCATTTTTTTAATTCATTTTTAACCCTATATTCACAAAATCTGGCAAATAGCCCAAAAGGTTATCTTCACAATCATTTGATTTCCCCTATATTCTAATACTTTCAATATCTAATCTTTTTTCTTTCATGTAAACGCTCAGCCATTTTTATCAGTTTAGTGAGAAGATTTTCCATTTCATGGACTTTATGATTGAACTCTTCTTGGATGAACATGGATGTATTGACCTTTGCCTTTGAATTATCGCCCATCTCTTGATTCTTGAAATACAATAAATGAAACGAATTAATACATTATAGAAATTATGAATACATGAACATATGAGAATGTGAACTTTGTAGGTGCATGAATGAATTTACAAGTTTCCATGGGATAAATATAAATGTGATGCCAAGAATAAAAAAACTCTTTCATAATATAACAAATTAATAAAAGTAAAAGTAAAATATATCATAATAACTCAACATACAATTAATAATATGAAGAAACTCAAATCATAACAGTAAAAGGTTAGAAGTGTTCCCCTATGTGTAACTAATTTGGTATCCTCTAAAACCGGGTATGGCTCTAACTATGTGAGTCTCCTATAACTCATTACATGAGGTTTGGGTTAGACATCTAAATAGATTCTTGAATTGTTCCCCGAGTTCAGAAAGAACTGATAAGGTACCCTAATCCTTACCCATTGCGAGTTTATATCAGAAAGGGTTTAATTCAAGTGGTAGTATGTTCCATGCCCATAATAAGGTTAACACCTCGGGCAGGCATAGGAATTTACACCTGGTAGGCTTTTCACTAGCCTAGACAGAGGCTAACACCTAAGAAGGCAGAGCTACTTCACCCCTTTTAAAATATTGGGTACCTATGCCCCTTCCGTATATGTGGAAGAGAATCTAATGCATATGCATCTACACAATGTGTGTGGGGGAACAACTTACCTTTTATGACTTAAAACTTTCAAAAATAGTAAAAACCCCTATCCTAAATTCCCCTAAAAAATAATGCTGCAAAGGAAACAAAGGGTTAGTGAAAGATATGAAGAATATATTTTGAAATTTATAAGTAAAAAATACAATGAAAAAAGTGTATTTTGAAAATATTAGGAATTATAGTTAAATATTGGTTGAAACCAAATTAATCAAAATTTAGTTAAATATTGGTTGAAACCAAATTAATCAAAATTTAGTTAACACGTAATTAATTTTAGGCCTAACTCTCATCTATCCCCAGTGGAGTCGCCAAGCTATCGCAATGTGGCCCTGACAGGAATCTTGACCAGCCCGACTTAAAATGGTGAATGTATTTATTGTTTCTATATAAATATCTATATATAATTATTTCCTTTTATTTATAGGGTTATTTATCATGATTATTATACTTTATTTTTTGTACCTGGGGACTGAGTTGTCGAAATGAATCACTAACCTAACTTCTTTGAATAGTCATTACGAAACGACCCTTTTTTTAGAGTCACCATCAATCTGTTTTGGCCATATGAGATTGGACACCTGCCGAAGTTTATATTTTAAGGATTATGAAAACTCCAAGGTCTGCGCCCATACCAAAGATTACTTGAAAGGGTTCGAGAGTCGATTACAATCACATATGAGGATGACTTTCTTGTGATGCCTGACAATTGATACCTTATTAATAATGTGTTAAAATAAATTTGATTTTTATTCGATTTCAATATTTGATATTTAATTATAATTCTAATAATATTTTATTAAACAAATTTATTATTCTAAGGAAAGTTGAGTTTTATTACATTTTGAAGTCAGAAAATTATTTGTACTCCCATGGGGAATCAAGTGGACATGAATTCTCTATTGTATCCCATTGGAGAACTTTGCGAAATACAAAAGGTTTTGTTTTTTTTTTGAAACCGAAAAATCTTGACTTCCTATTTGAAAAGGGTATCTCGCTATTAAAATAATCCATAAAATTCATCACATATTTTGGTAGAAATCCTACATATTAATTTAATTAGAAGACACTGCCTTATTTATAAAAATAATTTTATTATTAAAATTACATACATTATGACCTAGAAATGACCTGATATAATGAACATATTCTTAATGTATACTTTTGACATGAAAGTATCTTAGTAATCACATAGGACTTGAAAATGATTATGGAAGGTTGAACCTATCCTAAATGCACATCTTTGGCATAAAAGTATCTCGATTACTACCTAGGACACGATTCTAGCAAAATTATTAAACTGCTCTTAAGGTATATCCTCGACATGAAAGTATCGCGATAACCCAAAAGATATAAAAATAACCTTGGAAAACTAACCAATCCTAAATATTCATTTTTTGTGTAAAAACGTCCTGATAAGCAAAATTACCAAAAAGCACCTATGGTATACTTTCGACATGAAAGTATCTTGGTAACCCTAACAGACCTTAAACTGACCCTAAAAGGCTAAACAATCCTAAAATATTCACCTTTAGCATAAAAGCATCCTAGTGAGCAAAATTACAGAAATGCCTTAGGATAAAACTTCGATATGAAATTATCTCAGTAACCCTAATGGACTTTAAATGACCTTGGAAAATTAATCCAATCCTAAATATTCACCTTTGGTGTAAAACCGTCCCAGTGAGCAAAGTTATCGAATTGCCTCTAGGGTATACCTCGACATGAAAGTATCTTGGTAAACCTAATGGACATTAAACTGACTTTAGAAGGCTAAACCAATCCCAAAATATTCACCTTTGGCATAAAATCATCCCAATGAGCAAAATTACCAAAATACCCCTAGGGTATACCTTCGACATGAAGTTTCTCAGTTACCCTAATGGACCTTCAAATGACCTTGGAATACTAATCCAATCCTAAATTTCACATTTGGCATCACAGCGTCCTAGTAAGCAAAGTTACCAAAATGCCCTTAGGGTATACATTCGACATGAAAATATCCCAATAAACCTAATAGACCTTAAAATGACCTTAGAATGCTAAACCAATCCTAAAATATTCACCTTTGGCATAAAATCGTCCCAATGAGCAAAATTACCAAAATACCCCTAGGGCATACCTTCGACATGAAAGTATCTCAGTTACCCTAGTAGACCTTAAAATGACCTTGGGATACTAATCCAATCCTAAATATTCACATTTGGCATCACAGTGTCTTAGTAAGCAAAGTTACCAAAATGCCCTTAAGGTATACATTCGACATGAAAGTATCCTAATAACCTTAATAGACCTTAAAATGACCTTAGAATGCTAAACCTAGAATGCTAAACCAATCCTAAAATATTCACCTTTGACATAAAAACGTCCTAGTGAGCAAAAGTACCAAAATATCCTCAGGGTATATCTTAGATATTAAAGTATCTCGGTAACCCTAATGGATCTTAAAATGACCTTGGAAAACTAATCCAATCCTAAATATTCACCTTTGGCATAAAAAGCATCCCATTGAGCAAAATTACCAAAATGCCCCTAAGGCATACCCTCTACATGAAAGTGTCCCGATAGCTCTAATAGGCCTTAAAATGACCTAAAATGATGAAATGTAGATGAATTTAGTCTAAATGAAAAAGCTAAAAGTTTAAGTTTGAATTAAAATGCAAAATTTACAATTAAGCCCTTAAATTTTTAAAAATTACATTTCATATCCTTCGAATGACCAAACAAATACGAAAAGTTTTGAAAATTTCTATATCATACGGAAGGCCATAGAAATAATAGAAATCTTTAAAACTGGTAAAATGTCCGTTTTGCCCCCTAAATATGAAAATTTGCTATTGAGTCTATAAACTTTTCTAAATTTTTATTTTAGTCCCTACATGATTAAATAACCAAAAAAGTCATAAAAACACATGAAAATACAGATGGAAAATACAGAAAATATGTTAACAAGAATTTAGCCAAACACCTTGGCCTTAAAACAAAATTTTTCTACATTTTGCCAAATAGCTCTTTAATTTTCTAAATTTGCATTTGACCCCTACATAAAAATAACATCACAAAACATCACAAAAAAATCATCAAATCAGCCAAGAATTAACCAAAAAATCATGGAAAAAATCTACATGAAGGTTTCACCAAGCACTTTTGGTCATAAAACATGATTTTTACATATTTTGCAATTTAGCCCTTAAATTTTCTAAAATTACAAAATGGCCCTTAAAAACTTAAAACCACCTAAAACATGTTCCAAAACACACAAAGTTTACGTATTTTATGATTTAATCCCTAAAATTTCTAATATTTACAAGATAGGCCAAAAATCATAAAATCAACACAAAAGTAAGCATAAAATCATCACAAAAAATTCCCATTAAATTCAGCCAAGTGAAAAAAAAACTATCATTAAATATTTTTTCAACACGAAGTCATAAAAACAACTATGAATAAATATCATCAACTTAAATACAAAAATAAAATCATTAAAGAAATAAATATATGAATATCTAAATTAGCATAATAACACAAAAATATTAAGAATAACCATATAAACATAAAGAAATATATAGAACACAACTAACATTTCATTAACAACAACAATATTTCATAAAAAAATGAAGCTTTAACAAAAAAAAATATAACAATAAATATATAGAAAATTATTCATTGTCAACATCTTAGGCTTTCAACATGGATGAAAATCCATGAGCTTAACATGATTTTAACTCACAACAAAGAAGAAAAATGATGGGAATAAGTAAAAATTACAAGATTTCTACATGAAATTACCTTGAAAGGCTTGAAAACGTAAAACCCATGAGAAATTTTAAGAAAAATAGCTAAATTTGGCCACTGAAATCCTTAGCAATTGATGCAACTTCTCCCATGGTTTTTCAAGATGGAAGCATCGGCTAAGAAGATGGTGGTGGACAATTTTTTTGCTGTTGGCTTCTCCTCTATTTCCTTTTATCTTTTACTTTCATTTATTACATGTAATAATTTCTTAAATTTTGTTTTTCATTTTTGTTTGATTTGTTTAAGATATGATTTGATTTTTAACAAATTGATTAGATTTAAATTTATAACTCTTGTCTCCTTGTGATGTCATGCATGATATCATTGATTTCTATAGATATGTTGAGTGATATTTGTATACAATATGTAAAATTATATCGTAAAAATTAACTATGAGAACTAAATTATAAAAAATAAAATTTATAATTTTTAAAATAAAATTTCATATAATCAATTTAATAATAAAAACAATTTTTTGTGTGCAATGAAAACATTGAAATAGCAAACTTGCAAAATTTTACGAGAAAAAACATTTACGAGAAAGATTGTTACATGTAAAAAAATAAAAAATTCATAAAATAAATTAAATTTTAAAAAACTGATTTAATGTATACAAAACAGCAATATTTGAAGAAATTTGAAAACTATAAACTAAAAAAATCCTACCAAAGAAATTTACAGAGAGTAAAACCCGTATCTTGGTAACAAGAAGAAAAATTTTTAAAACTCATAAAATAAATTGAATTTTTCAAAACTGAATTAATATGGATTAAATAATAATATTTAAAGAGTTTTGAAAATTATAAACTCAAAAAAATCCATCAGAAAAAATTTACGAGTAAAATGCTTCGTATCTCGATAACAGAAAAAATTCTAGAACTCATAAAATAAATTGAATTTTCCAAAACTAATTTAATATGAATTAAATAATAATATTTAAAGAAATTTAAAAATTAGAAACTCAAAATAATCTCACAAAAAAATTTACGGAGTATAAAACTCGTACCTTGGTAACAAAAAAAATTTCTAAAACTCATAAAATAAATTAAATTTTTCAAAACTGATTTAATGTAGATTAAAAAAATAATATTTTAAAAAATTTAAAAATTATAGATTAAGAAAAATCTTTCCAAAAAATTACAGAGTAGAAAACTTCATATTTCAAAACCAGAAGAATCTTAAAAGAAAAATTCAAAACTAATAAAATAAAAGGAATTTTCCTAAATTGATTTACTATGAATTAAATAATAGTACTTGAGGAATTTTAAAAAATATATAAACTTAGGAAAATCTTCTCAAAAAAATTCATGGACTAGAAAATTCCTTATTTCTAAAATGGGAAAAATTCTAAAATTCATAATAAATAAATGAAATTTAAAAAATCGATTTAATGGCAGTTGAATGTGAATATTTAAATAATTTTAAAATTTAAAACTTGAAAAAATTATATAAAAAATTTTACAGATAACGAAAAGTTTGTATTCTAGAACGGAGAAAATTTCCAAAAAAAATACATTAAAAATTATATAAAATGAATTAAATAAAACATATTATTCAAAACATTAATTTATAAAATGATAAAGATGAAAATCTGAAATTTGAAATAATTTTATCAGAAAAAATTTCACGAGTGCAATACTCGCAATATTGTGAAAAAAATTCAAAATTAATTACAAAAATTATCAACTTGACACCTTCTAGTATAAAATACCAACGTGAATTTTTCACTGAATATTTCAAAATTTTCGGAGTGCATATCAACATAAATATCACACATGTATCGATAAAAATATACGAAGGTCAATTTCCCAAATTTAACTAAAAATTCTCAAAAAATTCCTAAAGATGGAAAATTTGACTATGATATCATCCATAGAAATAGATTTTCAAAATTTAGAAAGAAATTATTAAAAAAATAATTTTTCTCTTAAATATTTGATTTATATATCCAAAATTAGAGATCAAAATATGACTTTTTTTGTTACGTGAACTTTTGACTACTTAAATTATGACTAAAAAGGTCTTGAAAGTGTCTTGTTCATCTGAAAAAGATTATTCCTAATGAAGATGGCCATTAAGTTCTCGGTCTTGGATATTCAAGATAGTGACAAAAAGACTAGGAGGAAATTATGTGTCCACATCTAACAATCTCAAAATACTCTATCCATTCCCAAAAATCCTCCAACAAATCCAGTTCTAAAAACTCACCAAAAACACTATTCCATTGCCTTTCACCCTAACCAACCTCAATTCCCATAGCTCCCTAAAACCATAATAAGAACACCTTCAAAAAGCTTAACCTTGCACATACTTTCATGCTCAAAACACCCCACCAGCAACCATATTGCCAGAAAGCTTCTTCCTTTCACCTTTTTCTTGCTAAATAATAGCAAAAAGTGGGGAGGACTGAGTTTAAAGTCACTGCTTTAAAAAAGGGAGGAAACTTTAAGCTTTTGCTGGTATATTTCTACCTTGTTTTGTACATTTTCTGTTTTGGTCATCCATTTCATTTTAATGAGCCCTTCATGCTACCATGACCCTCCTAAGACTCTCATGTGTCATTGTTGCCTTGATTGTGGTAGTCTTCGAATCTTGATGACCCTTTTGACACAATGATGCTGTTTAGATTATATAAACTCACCATACTTCATTTTTATCATTGCACACCTCTATTCATGCATCTTTTGCCTTGTTCCTTCCATCTTCACATATCCATCACATGTTTAAATGGTCACCTTAACATGTTTTATGTATGTTCATAAATTTTCTTGTGTTTTAAGGAGTCCCATGAAATTAAAATGCTATCTTGACAACTCTAGTATCCATTCCTTTGTTTAAACATGTTCATATCATCTCATGCACCTTATTTGTCCTTTTTTTTACATTTTTATCATGCTTTTCATATCAAAATATCATCTTTGTATGTCTACATGTTTAATCCATGTTTTTCTTTGTATGTGCTATATTTTTGTTCATGATATCTCTATTAAAACATTTGCTTGCTTCTTAAAACTTGATTTTTAGAAAAAAAACCCCAAGTTAAGTTCATTACACCTCTAATAGATGAAGAAGAGCATGGACTTAGTGTTTACATAAAATTGGTCTTCCAATCTTAGGGGTAGATCAACATTTTAGCTCTGGATTCATGGTGAAATAAGTTTATTTTTCAAAAAAAAGAGAGAAGAGACAGAGATCCTTTTTAGTATTAAACCTTGATCTTGAGTTTTTATTCCCTTGAGTGACACAATTAACGGGCTGTTCCATCATCCCAAAGTACTCTAGGATTGTGGAATGAACTTGTGAATCCCATGTTACTTTCCATCATAAACGTTCGGACATCCTAAATCTGAGTCTATCTACAAAAAAATTGAAATATCGAATAACCCCCTATTTTTACGCCGGGAGCACTATAGTTTGGATTTGAAAAATCATTTTTGAATGAAAAAATGTTTTCTTAGATTTTTTTAATTTTTTCTTGTAAGGGGCATCGAATTACCTTTCTAACGGTGTCATATTTTCCTTCAGATCATCCCGGATGAGGGAGTTATGATTTTTCAAACCTTTGCTGCCCCAAACCCCTGGAATTGGCATGCAATATTCTGTTTGAGCCATTTTGGTCCATCAAATGATTTTTATGAAATTTTTAAATATTTTTCCTAAAATGTTCATGAAATTCCCTTTTTGGAAAGGTATTGTTCATGATCTAACAATTCTGGACAAGCTTGGAATGATTTTCCAAAGTCCACCATGCCATTTTCCTTATACATACCGCTAGTGTCAAGACAGACTTAAGTTCAAAAATTAATTTTTCCTAGAAAGTGATTTTCTAGGATTTTTGGAATATTTTTGCATGAACTTAGGTTTTCAATGATACCTTATTTACCCTTTGAAGCCTTCGGATGCACCTAAAAAATATTCGGGAATGGAGATGACACAATGTTGTCTCCTATTTTCAACTTAATTTCCAAATATCCTTTTATCGAGATGTTCGAATGTCTAAAAATGCATTTGGTTGGTTCCCCCACAACACCATCCCTTTTTGACTCGGATCAAGGCTAAAAATAAAAATATAAAAAGGATTGATATTAAAATTTTTGCTAGTGGAGATACTCCAACTCTATTGCTCTGAGAGGACACTCCAACCCCATTTTTAATTAAAAATCTAAATTTTCTCTTCATTCCTAAATATTTTCCTAACACTATCTTTGGGGATACTCCAACCCTACTACTTCAAGAGGGATAATCGAACCTTGTTTTTAATTAAGGATTCAAATTTTCTTTTTATTCTTAAATATTTTCTAAACTTTATCTTCGGGGATAACCCCACTTTTTTGAGGGGATACTCCAACCCCATTTTACCTTGAAAAACCCAAAGTTTTCTCTCTTTAAGGTGCCTTAGACTGCTTTGATTAAAATCATTTTTGTACCTCAAATCGCCACCAAATCTAGACCTATCTCTAAAACTGTCATCCCGATTATTCTTCAATAATTGAAGGCAATTATGAGATACACTTCGATTGTCCCTCCTTTTTCATGTTCATTTGTTTATGATTGCTTGTTTATGATATTATTATATTTCTCCTTTTCCATCTTATTAACACATTTCCTTTTGTAATGATTATTGTGCATTCATGTTTAAAATTTATTTTTTTCAATAAAATTTATAAGGCTCTGTGTTGGTATCTCTCTAGTGCCTAATATGAAACATCTAACTTTTTGAATATGATCTATACATCGTTTCCACAAAAATCCTTATGCTTCTCACATCTCTGAGGTGCAAAAGTGATTTAATTTTCTTTAAAAACCTAGATTTGTATTTTTCACCAAAACTTCATGCATTTAAGAGGATTATATCTAAATAAAGACTAAATGGAATCGATTTAACCAAGACGAAATTGAGACATAGTTTGTAGGTACCAATTTAGGGCATCATGGGGATGCTAATCCTTCCCCGCGTGTAACTAACTCTCAAACCCAACCGACAAATCTCTGAGCTTTGTAGACCTTGAAACCAATGTTTTGAGTTTTGTAACTTGGAATATTGTTTTCAATAGGCATCCGATTTTGCCTAGCCTAAAATGATCGGTGGTGACTCCAAGTTTATGGCCACTTTATGGTGGCCATCAGAGACTAGTTGGATGAGTGATTCGCCTAACGGTCTTTTCCTTCTCCTTCCCATTATAATGCTTAATCTAAATCTCGATCATGGGATAACTCAAACGTTCGACCACAACCAACCATCATTTATTTAGATATTGTTCACTTAGTTCTTGGTTTTTTGGTCTCCATAATTATTTAGATATAACTCTCTTTTATTTTTGCCTACTAATCTCTATTGTTTATGTTTTTGGTCCAGTGATTATTAGGGATTACTTGTGCCTGATTAAATGTTGATTTAAATAAATATGGAAATACGAGAGTAAAATAAAAAGTTTAATTGTTTCCATGGCACACACCTTGCACTTGTATTTGCACTAGATTCCCACCAAACACCATGGTGTGGTTAGTATCCTAATTTTTAAGAGGAAGTGAGCTATCCGCCTTCATAAGTAACCCTTCGCATAGGCATGGCAAGACCTTCCAAGATGTAAATTACCTATGTCTCTCATGAGTACCCTTTCATATTTGCATAGGGAAATACATCTACTGGATCGAATCCATTCTACCAAACCCACGATGAGCCTAGGATGGGGCTGCCTTGGTTTTCCTTACCAGATGGAAGAGCGATTCAGATATCGAAATAGGTGTCAGTTAAAACCCATATAGTAAACATTATGAGCCAAACCATTTCAAACCATAACAGATGCTGCTAGAATAACCCGAGGAGTAGGATCACTTAGGGAAACATTTTTTTACCTTTACTCCAATATACCATGGTTATGCGAGCAATGATGGGTGAACATTGTCACCCATATTTGTCATTTTTACCGTCATGACCATTGCTTTGGAATAAGTCGTTACATCTGACAGTAAATTCTCTTTAAGGTAAGCATAAAATGAATGCCATTACCTACAGTGCCATTTTAAAATAATCATTTTTGATCGAAAAAAACCATTATGCTATGAACGATAGCTTAGCATGTACTTGACATAGATGATGATGAACAAATGTCACCATTTATATGATTAGTCTTAATCCTCGCATGGTATCATGTTACTTCGTGAAGCAAAAATTTTAATATGGACATGCTGTTATGCTGCTAGTTTAGTACCTCAACATTCATGATCATTATGTCTGCCCCTAGGCATCATGCCGCCTATTCTTGAGGCAAAATTATATGCTTCTATTACTATTCCTTATTTTTTTTTATTTTTTGCCTATTATTTCATATTGGTTACTAACTTATTCTTTTTTTGCATTTCGTTTTCACCATCTATCATTTCATCATAATCACCATCACCATGGGACAATCGGTTAATGGTTCAGTGTTCATCAAGGGATGTCTGTCATGGAGCAACAGTGCACTTCAGACCTAGAAGCCTTTGAGGAAGTTTGAGCATGGTCAAGAAACTAAAAACATGAAGATGGAGACATCCTTAAACTGAGGTATGTCTTAGTGATGCATAAAAGGATTAAGATAGGGCATCATCAAAATGAATGGCAAGATCTCAGGATTATATGGACCAATTAGGAAAATATTGAAAGGGAATCATTCACTAAGAGATACAGAGATATTGCTTTTTTGCTCCAAGTTCATTTGGATGTCAGTTTGTTGCAAGCAGCCTCTCAGTTTTAGAATCCTGAAGACAATGTTTCACTTTCAATCTTGAAGATTTAGTCCCCATAGTTGATTAATACACTGCATTACTCAACATTGAGAAGACAAACTTCGATAAAATATACTATAAAGCATTGAACCCTTTAACTTTTAAAAAAAGATTAGCTCAAATCCTAAAGCAATGGAGTCTTGGATTGAGAGTCATATCAAAACAAAGGGAACGATGAATGTATCTTGTAGGCTAGTTTAAAAGAAGCAATAGCAAGTGTAGACACCTTATTTTGTCCAGGTTAATTTTTTTAGCAACCTGGGGCATGGACGTGAGAGGGCACGATGATCGCCGGGCGATAACGTCACCTAGCAAGAAAGTATTTTGAGGAGGTCAAGAAAGCCTATGCATCATATCAAAGGTAAATGCAAAGATGTGGCATCAAAGGATATAGTTCAAGGTGTCCAAGGACAAAAGATATGAAAAAAATTCACAAACTTGCTTGAATGTATCGATACACAGTTCTCATGTATCGATACAATGCTCCAACATGCCAAAATTTTGAAATGTCCCTATTTGTATCAATACAACATGTAAATGTATCGATACATTAAGCTTATGTATCGATACATGAGCTCATGTATCGATACTAGGCCATGCCAAGACTAAAACATGCATTCTATAAAGAAATGTATCGATATATATATCAACATGTATCGATACAATGGTTCATAGTATCAGTATAATGGTTCATAGTATCAATACAAAGATCAATGTATCGATACACTCAAGGTTTTTAGACCAAATGTATCGATACATTCTGTAATGTATCGATACATACAGGCCATTTTCCACAGTCTGGGGTTTTTTGACTCATTCACCATTGATCCAAAACTCGATTTTAACTCATTTCTTTGCATCAAGAATGATCAAAACCCATATCAGATTATGAATTTGGACTTTCAAATTAATCAAAACATTTTTTAAAGTCAAAATTAGATCAAAAGGGTCAATGTTCACATGATCACCCTACTCTTCCCTAGTTTGTTGACCAAGATCACCATCAGCCACCCTATTTGCTAGAAAATCATTTTAGCATTTAAACCAGCCACCCTATGCCCATCACATTGGTAGCAAGTTGCTCCCTACAACCACTCTATAGCCATTAAGCTAACATCACTTTGTCCCCTTTGAGAAATAACCAAAAACACCTTCAATTTGGCTCCAATATGTTGGTATAAATGGACCACTCATACCTCAGCTAAGGAACTTTTAGATTCTAACTCATTTTTCAACTTTTGAAACATATTCACACATCAAGAAAACCAAATCCCGTAGCTCTTCACTCAGCACCCAAAAATAGCCTAAAAACACTTACTCCCAACCACTTCACATTCTAAAAATCACCCTTATCCATACCAGAACCCAAACCTTATTATTTCTCTCTTTTTTTTGCATATTGACAACAAGGAAAAGAGGGAAATTCACTCCATCTCTGCTGCTCCAACTATTTGGCCAAAAATTGAAGTTTCGTTGGCATAACTTCTCACTTTATCACTTTCATTTTTTGTTTTTCAGCATCTTCATCATTTTAGTGAGCTCTCCATGTTTCCATCACCCTTTTAGGATTTTCATGCATTATTATGGCTTTTGGTTGTGGTAGTTTAGGATTTGGATGCCTTAGTGCCCCTTTGATGTGCAAAATGCCTTATTTCATCCTCATTTATTTTGATAGCTCTTGCTCATGCATTTTATGCCATATCCATGCATCTTGTTATCCTTAATCCATGTATAAGTCATTAGCCTAACACATTTTAAGCACATTTATGCATTAGCTTGCATGAATCATAGTCTTTTTTAGCATCCATAACATTTTTTTGTCAAAATGCATAACACTTTTTTTGTCTAGGCCATTGGTAAAGTTAGCATCCCCATTTATGTTTTGTGCCATCCCCTTGTATGTTTATTGTCTTCTCCTTGTCTAAATGCATGTTTGATGGCTATTAAAAAATTGATTTTCAAAACCTCCCTAAGCCAAGCATGTTAACCTCAGTTAATGAGGATTAGCATGGACTTAGCATTTTCCTTAAGGTTAGCAAAAAAATCTTGGGGAAAATTAAGTTTTCCAAAATCCAGAATCTTGATTGACTAAGCTCAAAACTTTTGATTTTCTGATGAAAATGGCCTTGCACTTGTTCCCTAAATGTTTGTGCCTTGTATTGAGACTAAATCATAAGTAGTATGGTTAATGGGCTATTTTATCATCCCAAACTACTCTGTGGCTGTGCAAATGAGCCCGTGATGCTCATGTCACTCTTTCCCTTTAGTTATGGATGTTTGAATGTCAATGACTCGAGTTTAGACCCAAGAACATAAGGAAAAATAAAAATATACCCCTACTTGCTTTATCCTTTGCTAGCAGCATCATTGTTGCAAATTGAAAAATTAGATTAAAATCCTAAACAGTTTTTCATGAATTTTTTTATATTTTTCTCTAAAATTATGTCAAATTAGCTTTAAAATGAGGTCTTGTTCACCCCTGGATCAGTCCGGATGAAAGAGTTATGATTTTTCAAACCTAGACTATCTAGAATCCCTAGAGTTAAAAAAGTGCATTCTGGTTGGGCCTTTTAGTCCCACTAAATGATTTTTTTAAACCCATCCAACATTATTCCTAAAACTTTCATGAAATTCTCATTCTGGAAAGGTATTATTAGTAATTTTTTGATACCAAACGAGTCTAGGGTGATTTTTTAAATTTTGACACACCTTATCCCTCGTATGCTCTACCAGCAGCATAATTAATCTAAACTTGAGAATTTATTCCCTTGGAAAGTGACCTTTTAAGAGATTGGGAATACGTTTAGATTGACCCCTGTCGAGTTACCTTTCTAACAGTATCTTGCCCACCCTTTAAAAGCCTTCAAACCAATTTAGAATAAACTCAGGAAATGGGATGGTGCGATGCTGTCCCCTGTTTTATGTTATGGTCAAAATTGAGGTGTTTCTAGAGCCTCATCTCAAGATATTTGAAAGTCACCATAGCACCCGGATCAGCCTTGAAAACATGCTTTGACCTCCCATAGGCTCGTATCAAGGCACAAACTTATTTTTTGCCATCCTTATTCACAATAATTTCTTTTGCTAAAGGTCGCCAAAATGCTCACTTATTTCCTAAGTCACAAAGTTTCGTCAACTTAAGTTTTTCAATCTTGATCTTCTGAGGGGATACTCCAACCCTGTTTTTCAAAATTAACAAGATTTAAAAATCTTCCTTTGTCAAAATTATTTGTCATGTATAGGGATACTCCAAACCCGACCTTCCGAGGGGATCTTCCAATCTCGTTTTTCAAAATTGACAAGATCTAAAAATCTTCCTTCATAAAAAATTATTTGTCATCCATGGGGATACTCCGGCCCCATCTTTTTGAGGGGATACTCCAACCCTGTCTTTCAACTATAATTAAAATTTTCTCCTTCTAGGATTTCCATGAATGTGTCAAACAAACCTCATTTAATCAAGAAGCCCAGAGGCATCTCAAAAATTGTTGACTCGGTTATTTCTAGATAATTAATGCTAATTGCTAGATAAATTCCAATAGTCCATCCCCTTTCTTTATCATTGCATTAAGTGATCCATGTTATGTTACTCCATTTATTGTCTTACTAACATGATTCTTTGTGATGATTATTTGTATTCATGTTTTCCAATCATTTCAAATAAAATTAAAGGTAATATTCCACATGGGTATCTCTCTAGTGCCTAAAGTGAAACATTCCATTTCAAAGTAAAATCCAGAGGTCATTTTTATTGAAAATTTCTATATTCCCTATTTATACGGAGCGTATATGAGATTAAACCTTTTCATCAAAACCAGGATTTGAATTTTAATAAAATTCATGCATTAAAGAGGGTTATATCGAAATAGTGATAAGGTAAGATCGAAAAAATCAAAACTGGGATAAGATATAGTTAGTAAGGTACCAATTTCGGGCGTTGTGAAGAGGTTCATTCCTTATCGTGCTAACCAACTCCCAAACCTAAACGATGAATCTTTGTACTATGTAAACCACAAGATTGATATTTTGAGTTTTGTAACTCAAAACATAGGTTTCAATAGGCATTGGGTTATGCCTAGCCTGAAATGATCAGTGGTGACTCCAAGCATTGGCCATTTTGTGATGGTCATCCAAGATCAATAAGATGAGTGCTTCATCATATGGTCCCCCTCACTATGTCGTAAGTTAAGAATCTATACTTTCCCATTCTCATCACGTCGTAAAAGAAAAGTCTCGATCAAGAAGACATTACCAAGTCAGAAAAATATTTTAAGTCGTATGCACCCATAGATCCGTGAAGATCCACTCAGGGGCATGTTGCGATAGCTTGGCAACTCTACTGGGGATCGTATAGAGAATTAGGCCAATAACTAGCTATGTCTTGCTAGGTTCCTAATTCTTTTGATCTTCGATCATTATTTAAGCATAACCCTTTTTTCATTTTGTCAACTAATCTTTTGTTTAGCATCATTGTTAGGATTGTCTTAGTTTTTAATAATCTTCATCTAATAAATATTGTAATACAGGAGTAAGCAAAAAGGTTTGATTGTTTCCTCATCACACACTGTGCACTCGCATGAGCGTTAGAGTCTCGCCAAACTCTATGGCATGGTTATAACCCAATCATTAGGAGGAAGTGAGCTATCCATCTTCGTGAGTAACCCTCCGCATAGGCATGGCAATAACTTCCCGGACGTAAATTACCTATATCTCTCATGAGTAACCCTCTGCATTTGCATAGGGAAAATACATCCAACGAATCAAACTCATTTTGCCAAACCTGCGATAGGTCTAGGATCAGGGTCCTTTGACTATCCTTATCGGATAGAGGAGCAATTCAAATACCTATTTAGGCTTAAGGTTAAACCTCATATAGTGAGCCCTATGAGCTAAACAATGTCAAACCATATCGAAACGCTGCTAGAATACCTGAAGAATAGATCACTTGGGCAAGCATTCCTAACCTTTACTCTTAGTTACAATAACTATGTAGGTGACAACGAGTATACAATTGTCACCCACATATGCATTTTTATCATTTATCAAGGCATCCCGTCATGCTGCCCGAACGATGACTAATCTTTTTCTAAATAAGTGACTGTGAGAAAAAACCGTCATTCACAAATGTCTTATGCTGTAAGCCATTATGCTATCCGAGTCACGGCTTAACATGCATCCGTACTAGTGGCGATAAATGAATATCACTACTGGTTGATTATTTTTCTATCAATATAAGATATTATACCACCTCATGAAGGGCAAGCTGTATCCGGACATTTTGATACGCTACCTGTTTCTTGCCTCACCACCTTGGTTGAGGCATGTTATGAATATTTTTCTCTGATGTTCTCAAATTCTTTAATGTCTTACATTTGTTTCTTATACATTTCACTAACTCATTTCCCTTTGTTTATGTTTTGGCGTATGCATAATCTCATCATAACTATCATGGCTATCATCATTTTGGGACAATTGTTCTAGTTCAATGCTCAGCAAGGGACCTTTTTATGGCTCTATGAAAGATGTTATCGATGAAGCTGTTCCAAGATTCAATTGTCTCCAATGCATATGCATATTTACTTTCACCTTTCTTACACTTGCATCGATCTTTTGTTATCATAATTCATCATTTTATCATAAACACTCATCAACAAATACATTTTTAAATAAAAGTCTAATACGAGAATTGGGCCATAAAAGTGCAAAGGACTCTGAGGTCAATCAGGAAAATGGAACCTCACATCTTGCATCACTACAACATGCGACGCTACAAACAAATCATGGAGAGTAATCATAAAGCTCGTATTGACTGACTTGAGCTAATGGTTAAGGAATTACAAGGCTAGATGCTCCATCAACAATGCAAAATGCAAACTCAAATTGCAAACTTATGGAACTATTGACAGCCTCCATAAAAGAAAAAGGGCAAGCCAGCACTGTGAAACAAGGAATGATCCTTCCAATTTAGAAAGTCCCCCTGCCAATAATCCAAAACCCGTCCAAGGGGAAATTAGACAACAACAATGGCCCGCTCCTCCACCTATCACTCAGGCTCCACCAATCATCTACCTAAATCCCATTGCAGTGGTCAATTCATTCCCAGTATTCAAGGGGTGAAAGCAAGAGTCTCATCAACAGATCCGATAGCCCTTAACCATGAAGAACCAGAGAAAATAAAAGGACAAAAGTCTCCCATGACTTACGAAAAATTGAGTAAATTCTAGCTACTAGAAAAACACCTCTAAGCTATCAAGGGGAGTGACAAGTTCAGAGCTCTTAATAAGCAATCCCTGTCTTTGGTGTCCAACCTTGTCATTCCCCAAAGTTTAAAGTCCCAGAGTTTGAAAAGTTTAATGGAACCACTGATCCTTCTGTCCATGTTTGAATGTACTTGTGAAAGATGGCCTGATACGGGAAAGATAAAAAGCTCCTCATCTATTGCTTCTAGCACAGCCTCACTAGGACAACAGCTCGATGGTATATCAAGCTAGACAATGTGAAAATTCAATCATGGGCCGACTTAGCTAAGGCATTTCTAAATCAAAACCAGCATATGTCAGATTAGGCGCTGGATCAACTTTCCCTGATGAATTTTGAGAAGAGATCCACTGAAAGTTTCAGACAATATGCCTAAAGGTGGAGAAAAAAATAGCCCTAGGCTAGCCTCCCTTAGAAAAAAAGAGATAACAGTCACTTTTTATTCATACCCTACGTGATCTTTATTATGAGAAGCTTGCATGAAATGCCATTAAGAAATTCGTGGACTTAATTCTCTCTGGAGAAATGATCGATGCTACCATCAAGAGTGGTAGAATGTCTGCTGGAGAAACAACTGAATCGAGTAAAAAGCCCATAATCAGTAAGAAGAAGGAAGAAGAGGCTAATGCCATAAATTATGCTAGCTTATCTCAGCCAAAACAACATCAACTACCTGACCTTCACTACCCAAGCACGCTATATTCGCGCCCTATCACAATACCCTTTCAGCTAATTAATGCCATAACCTACAACCCATCCTTTGCAATCCCATCAAACCCACCATAAAGCTACCCTCCATAAGTTCACCAAAGTACATATCGAGCAACTAATAATCCACCTAGCAATCAAGGTGCAAATCAACAATGACAACATTTTGATCCCATCCCTATCACCTAAAGGAGCTCTACCAAACCTTACTCCAAAATCATTTAGTGGCCCTAATCTAAGTCTTAGAAAAGAAGCCACCATACCCATAATGGTATAACTCTAATGCGCATTGTGAATACCATGCTGGGGCAGCAGGGTATGACATTGAGAACTACATATCTTTTAAACGAAATGTGCAAAATCTAATCAACTTAAAAGTAGGATGAACCAGGGACCAAATATTACTACCAATTTTTTACCAAACCATACTGAGCCAGCTGCAAACATGATTGATACCGAGCCATAGAATTTGTGTCTTTCCACCAAGACCTGATTTTGATGACGGGGTCATGACGGAAGCCCCTGCACTTTTCTTGTCCCATTCATGTAATGAAAACCTACCTACCTTCACCCAAAGGCAGGTAGGTGTCCTATGTAAGAGGCATTTTTATCAAACATTATCGATGAAATGACTTTTGCTTATATCTTTCCATATTGCGTGCCTACATGGCTTTTCAATCTCTTTGTCTCAATTACCCTGTTACCTCCATTCTTATCTGAATCCTTGGGTTATGTGTATGCCTTTTGCAATGTCTATTTCTTTACCCTTTTAGGTATCCTGACGATAGTAACATGGATGTGTCTGATGGGTCTTTGAAGATTGATTTTGAACAGTCAATTTGTGCTAGTGAAGTTGATCTTGAAGAAGGTTTCGAAGAAAGCTCTGTACCACCAGACCTCTTACAGTTTAAGATCCAGCATCATAATTCTATCCTTTATCGCCCAAAGATGAATGGGGCAGTCAAGGTAGCCAACAAAAGCATCAAAAGAATAGTTGAGAAAATGGCCGAGACTTACAAAGACTGGCATGAGAAACTATCCTTTGCACTTTATTCCTATTAGACCTCAGTTTGAACTTCCATGAGCGCTACCCCATTCTCCCTTGTCTATTGGATGGAAGTTGTATTGCCCATCAAAGTCGATATCCCTTCTCTCAGAGTCTTAATGGAAACCAAACTTGAAGCGGCTGAATGGGTCAAGAATAGATATGACCAGCTCAAACCTCATTGAGGAAAAATGCATTAAAGCCATTTGCTATGGTCAAATGTATCAAAGACGCATGATTCGAGCCAACAACAAAAAGATGCACCGACGATAATTTCACCGAGGTGAATTAGTATTGAAAAAGATCCTCCTAATTCATAAAGATGCAGGGGCAAGTGGACCCCTAATTAGGACAGACCATATGTCATGAAGCAAGCCTTCTCCGGAGGGGCCCTAATCTTGTCAGAAATAGACAGCAATGCCTTGCCCAACCTAGTCAACTCAAATATCGTTAAGAAATATTACACATAGAAGGTGAAAGCTTGAAAAGGCATCTTTAAGAAAAAGAAAATAAAATAGAAACAAAAAAAAAACAAAAACAAAACAAAAGGTACAGATGAAAATCTGAAAAGGGCATCTGGGTAATCGACCAGACTACACTTGAAAACTCACAAAGGCAATTGGAGAAGATTAATTTTGATATGGCATAGACTGAGATCACTTAAAAAACAAAGCAAAGCAATCCTAGGGATCTTTCGAAGATCAGCTCATATTAGTCACATTTATTGTTCGAGAAAGATCCTGAAAAGCACTTAAAGAACATCCATGTCATGATTGTTAGAGGCATCTTTCGCCCAAAAGATCATCCTTTTGGCTACCCTATCACTTATTTGTCAAAAGATATATCGAGTTATGTCTCTTTGTTATCATGAATAAATATTGCCTTATTTCTTCTAACCCTTGTACAATTCACATTGCACTTTTCATTTAACTGATAATGTTTGATAATCAACTAAAGTATGCATTAGGACATCTTGATATTACATTGAAAGGAAAAGAAAAGCATAAAGAACTCTGCTCATGCCCTGATCATTAAGATCATGGATTTTTTGCATCCAAACACCTGCTCGGCATGACCATACACCAAATCATTTCTTGTTTTCACAAGCCATATCTCAAGAAAAAAAACATTTCAAGCTAAACAAAAATTAACCCATGCATTCTGTCAGAACCCTATTGAAATAAGAGACATTAACCTAATCAGTCAAACAGTCTCTAAATTATTAATAATGCTTTCTAATTGTCAGAAAAATGATTTAGCCTCCCGAATCGAGAAATGCATTAATCCAAATGCTTAAGAATAGATTTTTTTGTAGTATCCCCAGTGGAGCCAAGATAAGCTACAATCCCTAGCAGGATTAGGAAAATTTTAGTCCATAGTTGCAACAAAGATGAATCACCATCCCTATGAGAGTTTGAATGACGTACAAGAAAAACTATGGCTGTCTCCCATATTAAACTTTAAATCATGCAATCATGGTAGCATTCCACATTATTCATTACATTACCATCACACATCATGATTTTTGCAATGTTACTTCAAGCCAAGTTCACTAAACCTCCAAGGAGTCCATGGTAAAAACTTTAACCTTCATAAATCAAGTGTTATTCAGGAGGCACCTATCAAGAAACCTTCTTAAACCTACACGAGCTGGTGGCAACAAACTTTTTTGCAAACAATCGGATGCCAATTATGCCTAAATAAAGCCCATAAGTCAATGGCATCTCTTCAAAGACAATAAGTTTGTGGCACTTCCCCAAGCCCATAAACCAGTGGCACCTCTTAAAAACCCACAAGTCAGTGGCACCTTTTTCAAAGCCCATAAGTCAATAACACCTTTCCAAAAGCCCATAAGTCAGTGCCACCCTTTTCAAAACCCATAAGTCAGTGGTACCTTTTCAAAGCCCATAAGTTAGTGGTATCTATTTCAAAGCCCACAAGTCAGTGGCATCCTTTTTAAAGCTCACAAGTCAATGCAACTTTTCCAAAAGCCCACAAGTCAATGGCATAGTTTTTAAAGCCCACAAGTCAATGGCACCTCTTCAAAAGCCCACAAGTCAGTGGCACCCTTTTGAAAGCCCCCAAGTTAGTGGTACCTTTTGAAAGCCCACAAGTAGTGGCACCTTTTTAAAGCCCATAAGTTAATGGCACCCATTTTAAAGCCCATAAGTCAGTGGCACCTTTTCAAAGCCTGCAAGTTAGTGGCAACCTTTCCAAAAGCCCACAAGTGAGTGGCACCTCTTCAAAGCCTACAAGTTAGTGGCACCTCACCAAAGCCCACAAACTAATGGCACCTCTTCAAAGCCCACAAGTTAGTGGCACCATTTTCAAAGCCAATAAGTCAGTGGTATCCCTTTCAAAGCCCATAATTCAGTGGCATATTTTAAAAGCCCATAAGTCAATGGCACCCTTTTGAAAGCCCACAAGTCAATGGAACCTTTTCAAAGCCTATAAGCTAGTGGCATCTTTTAAAAGCCCATAAGTCAGCGGCATTATTTTTAAATCCCACAAGTTAATGACACCCTTTTCAAAGCCCACAAGCCAGTGGCACCCTTTCTAGAGCCTACAAGTCAATGGTAGCATTTTCAAAGCCCACAAGTCAGTGGCACCCTTTTCAAAGCCTACACGAGCTGGTGGCACCCAAGTTTAAGTTAAAGCCTGCACAAGTTGGCAGCACTCGAGTTAAAGCCTACACAAGCTAATGGCATCCAAGTCTAAGTCAAAACCTGCATAAGCTGGTGGTACTTGAGTCAAAGCCAACACAAGCTAGTGGCACCTAGTCTGAGTCAAAGCTTGCATAAGCTGGTGGCACTTGAGTCAAAGCCCACATGAGCTGGTGACACCAAGTCTAAGTCAAAGCTTGCATGAGTTGACGGCACCCAAGTTAAAGCCAACACAAGCTGGTGGTACCCAAGTCAAAGTCACAGCCTCTCACAAGTTGGCAGCACTCGAGCCAAAGCCCATACAAGCTGGTGGCATCCAAGTCTAAGTCAAAGCCTACATCAATTGGCAACACTCGAGTCAAAGTCAACACAAGCTGGTGGCATCCAAGTCTAAGTCAAAGCCCGCATTAGATGATGATACCCGAGTCAAAGCCCATACAAGCTGGTGGCATCCAAGTCTAAGTCAAAGCTCGTACAAGCCGACGACACTCGACTTAAAGCCCACAAGAGCTGATGGCACCTAGTCTGAGTCAAAACCTGCATAAGCCGGCGGCACCCAAGTTAATGCCCACAAGAGCTAGTGGCACTTAGTTTGAGTCAAAGCCCATACAAGCTGGCAACACTCGAGTTAAAGCCTACACGAATTAGTGGCACCCAAGTCTGAGTTAAAGTTCGCACAAGTTGATGGCACCTGAGTCAAAGCTTACACGAGCTGATGCTACCCAAGTCTAAGTCAAAGCCCACATGAGCTAGTGGTGCTTGAATCAAAGCTCACACTAGCTGGTGCCACCTAAGTTAAGTCAAAGTCCTTCCAAGTTAGCGACACCCATATAAAAACTTATGACACTCTACACCTGCTTAAGGGGTCACACCTTAGAAAACTTAACACCCTAGTGTTCTGGGGAACATTATTCCAGCCTGACTAAAATAATGTCTATTTGTCTTTGCCCTATTCCTGATTCTCAGCAACGGTCAAAGAGGGGCAGCTATAGACACGTTATTTTGTCTAGGCTAATTTTTTCTAGCAACCTAGGGCATGGACATAAGAGAGGGTGATGATCGTCGGACAACAATGTTGCCTAGCGAAAAAGTATTTTGAAAAGGTCAAGAAGGACTATGGATAATATCAAAGGTAAATGCAAAGATGTGGCATCAAAAGATGTAGTTCCAGGTGTCTAAGGACAAAAGATATGAGAAAATTCATAATTTTGCTTGAATGTATCGATACATGGTTCTCATGTATTGATACAATGCTCTAACATGCCAAACATTTTAAATGTCCCTATTTATATCGATATAACATGTAAATGTATCGATACATGAGCTTATGTATCGATACAGGAGCTAATGTATTGATACTAGGCCATGCTAAGACCAAAACATGCATTCTATAAAGAAATGTATAGATACATACCAATATGTATCAATGCAATGGTTCATAGTATCGATACAATGAACATTGTATCGATACAATGTTCATTGTATCGATACACTCAAGGTTTTTGAACCAAATGTATCGATACATTCTACAATGTATTGATAAATATAGGCCATTTTCCATAGTTTGGTCATTTTTGACTCATCCACTATTGATCCAAAACTCAATTTTAACTCATTTCTTTGCATCAGAAAAGATTAAAACCCATATCAGATTATGAATTTAGGCTTGTGAATTAATCAAAACATTTTTTTGAAGTCTAAATTAGATCAAAAGGGTCAATGTCACATGATCACCCTACTCTTCCCTAGTTTGTTGGCCAAGATCCCCATCAGCCACCCTATTTGCTGGAAAATCATTTCAGCAGCCACTTTATGTCCATCACATTGGCAACAAGTTACTCCATATAGCCATTCTATAGCCATCAAGCTAACATCACTTTATCCCATTGAGAAATGACCAAAAACACCTCTAATTTTTCTCCAAGATGCTGGAATAAATATTCCACTTACACTTTCTTTGTCTAAACCATTGAAAAAGTTAGTCCCCATTTATGTTTTGTGCCATCCCCTTGCATATTCATTGTCTTCTCTTTGTCTAAATGGATGTTTGATGGCTATCAAAAAATCGATTTTCAAAACCTCCCCAAGCAAAACACGTTAACCTCAACTAATGAGGATTAGCATAGACTTAGCATTTTTCTTAAGTTTAGCAAAAAAAATCTTAAAGAAAATTAAGTTTTGCAAAATCTGAAATCTTAATTGAACGAGCTTAAAACTTCTGATTTTCTGATAAAAATGGCCTAGCACTTGTTCCCTAAATGTTTGTGCCTTGTTTTGAGTTTAAATCGTAGTGGTATGATTAACAGGCTATTTCATCATCCTAAACTACTCTGGGGTCGTGCAGATGAGTTCATGATGCTCATCCCACTCTTTCCCTTCAGTCTCGGATGTTCAAATGTCAATGACTCAAGTTTGGACCTAAGAACATAACAAAAATAAAAATTACCCCTACTTGCTTTGTCCCCTGCTGGCAACATCACTATTGCAAAATGAAAATTAGATTCAAATCCTAAATGGTTTTTCATGAATTTTTTTATATTTTCTTCTGAAATTATTTCAAAATATCTTTAAAACAAGGTTTTGGTCACTGTCGGATCAGTTAGGATAGTTATGATTTTTCAAACCTAGACTTTCTGGAATCCTTGGAGTTAACAAAGTGCACTCTGGTTAGGCCATTTAGACCTTCTAAACAATTTTTCTAAATTCGTCCAACATTTTTTGTAAAAAGCTCATGAAATTCCCTTCCTGGAAAGGTATTAGCTGTAATTTTTTAAACCTAATGAGCTCGAGGTGATTTTTCAAATTTTGGCACACCTTGTCCCTCATATGCTTTACCAACAACATAATTAATCTGAATTTGAGAATTTATTCCCCTAGAAAGTAAACTTTTGGGATATTGGGAATATTTTGAGATTGATTCGTGTCGAGTTACCTTTCTAACGATATCTTGCCCACCCTTTAAAAGCCTTCAAACCAATTTTGAATAAATTTAGGAAGCAAGATGGTGCGATGTTGTCCCTTGTTTCCTGTTATGGTCAAAATTGAGGTGTTTTCTCGAGCCTTATCTCAAGACATTCGAATGTCACCATAGGACCCCAATCAGCCTTGAGAACATGCTTTGACCTCTCATAGGCTCGTATCAAGGCATAAACTTATTTTACATTTTTTTACCATCCTCATTCACAATAATTTCTTTTGCCAAAGGTCACCAAAATGCTCACTCATTTTTTAAGTCACATTTTTGTCAACTTAAATTTTCCAACCCCGACCTTTCGAAGGGATACTCCAACTCTATTTTTCAAAATTGACAAGATTTAAAAGTCTTTCTTTATTAAAATTATTTGTCATCTATAGGGATACTCCAACCTGACCTTTCGAAAACCCTATTTTTCAAAATTGATAAAATCTAAAAATTTTCCTTTGTCAAAACGTATTTGTCATCTACAGGGATACTCCAACCCAATCTTTCAACTATAATTAAAATTTTCTCCTTCTTGGATTTCCATGAATGTGTCAAACAAACCTCATTCAATCAAGAAACCGCAAAGCATCTCAAAAATTGTTGATTTAGTTATTTCCAGATAATCGATGCCAATTAGGAGATAAATTCCAATAGTCCATCCCTTTTCTTTATCATTGCATTGAATGATCCATGTTACATTACTCCATTTATTGTCTTACTAACGTGATTTATTTGTGATGATTATTTGCATTCATGTTTTCCAATCATTTCAAATAAAATTAAAGGCAATGTTTCGTATGGGTATCTCTCTAGTGCCTAATGTGGAACATTCTATTTTCAAAGTAAAATCCAGAGGTCATTTTTATTGAAAATTTCTATATTCTACATCTATCCGAGGCGTATATGAGATTAAACATTTTCATCAAAACCTGGATTTGCATTTCTATAAAATTCATGCATAAAGAGGGTTATATCGAAATAGTTACAAGGTAAAATCAAGAGAATCGAAATTAAGATAAGATATAGCTAGTAAGGTATCAATTTCAGGCATCGCGAAGAGGTTCAGACCTCATCATGCATAACCAAGTCCCAAACCCAAATGATGAATCTTTGTACTATGTAGACCACGAGATCAATGTTTTAAGTTTCATAACTTAAAACATAGGTTTCAATAGGCATCCAATCGTGCCTAGCCCAAAATGATCGGTGGTGACTCCAAGCATTGGCCATTTTTTTATGGTCATCCAAGATTAATAAGATGAGTGATTCATCTTATGATCCCCTTTATTATCTCATAAGTCGAGAATTTATACTTTCTCATTCTCATCATGTCACGAAGGAAAAGTCTCTATCAAAATGACATTACCAAGTTAGAAAAAAATTTTAAGTCATATGCACCCATAGATCCACGAGGATCCACCCCATGGCACATTGCAACAGTGAGTACCATTGACATAAAAAAAATCTAAGATATCTATATTTTGGAGATATATGGTCTGGTTATACTCCCAAAGACATTAGGCTACATTCAAGCTAGGGTAGTAGATGTTATTTCTCATTTGTGCTGCAACATTAATCCTACATCGACCATCATTGCTGAAACTATTCGAGCTCTTAATTTTTATAGGAAAATGGGTATAGGCTGCTTCGTCGGATATGTACCACTCCTTCACATTTGGCTTGTCATTTACTTTGGCCCCAAAGAAAGTAGGATGTCGCACTACTTCTTACCCAACTCTAGCCCTATCTCTCAGGTACTTAAGAAGAAATGGCCTCAAGATAAATCTGAAGAGCAATAGGTCAAGAAATTCTAGAACCTTAAAAGGGATGAAGTAACATGGAAGGCTTGGTTTGCCCTATAAACGGTCATATATCAATAAGGAGATTATATCTGTGTTTCGTTCATAAGATTATGGGGAAGCACTAACTATGGACCTCTTTTAGTCCTTTGACAACTTCAATGCCGTCAATTCATCCCCTTAATCCAAGATCTAAAGTTTTAGGATTTTAACTATGGTAAGCCTACTTACAAGTTAAAAGTCCAGCAAGCTTTTCATGCATGGAGACAAACCCACTACATGGATTGATATTGGAGAAGAAGCAGTAGGACTTCAGGTTATGATGAATAGAGGATCCATTACATTAATAACGTCATGCCCTTGTCTAGTATTGGAACATCACAAATACCAGTTGACGAATTTCTTTCTGAGATTAAATTGCTCAAGCGAGAGTTCAAACAAGAAAAGACAACCTTTGCTAAGGAGATTACCTGATTAAATAAGGAAAATAGTTAATTGAAAATGGGCCTCTACCTCTGGGATAGTGAGGTGAACAGGGCTGTTAAGGAGAAAAACCACCCCAAAAGGGATATCGAAAGTTTGAAAAAAGACTATGTAGCAATTAAAAAAGCTAGCAAGTCCTAAAAACTTGAAAAGTCATTGGTCGAGTGAAGGATAGAATTACTACTCTCGAGAAGGAACTACATCAATGGAGAGAAGTAGCTAGGGTCAATAGGCAAAAGCTTGTTAGAACCTAGGCTCTTGCATCAACTTATTGAAGGAAGAATGAATGGTTAGAAGCTTGACTCAGGGATTTGAAAGCAAACTAGGCAAACCTGAAGCTTTGACACTTAGAATTCAAGATTTAGAGCATTCTTTTTAAGCTCGCTAGACCAAGTCGATGCACTGGTGAGAGCTTTCAAACAGCAAGAGCAAGAATGGCTTTGAGTGGTTGATCACGCATGCCAAAACTATTAGGACAATCATCATCATCTCATAGAGTAAATTCAAGTAGCTTAATTAGAGGTTAAGAACATAATAGATGTGGCCTAATCCTTGACACATGATATCTTACGCACTAGAGCCCATGAGCAAGATTAATTGTATTTCTTAGACCATGTAATCAGACAATGTAACCATTTTAGGCATTTTTGAACATAATCATATGTAATTAGGACATTTTATTGTTTTAATAAAAGATGATATTGATGGAGCTATCCTTTAATTCGATTGTCCTTCTTGCATTTGCATGACTAACCTAATTCTTTCATAGTTTTATTCATTCGTTAATCTTTATAATTGCATATGCACTCTCATTACATCAAACATATGCATGAACATATCATAAAGGCCTAATCCTAAAATAATTTAAGGTGAAGGTGATCTAAAACACAGAACCTACAGTTCACCATCAGTACAACACTTGAAATTGTCGAAAAGCAATGGAAAACAATCACCAAGCTTGCATTGAAAGACTCAAGCTCATGTATATAAAGTCTCAAGAATAATCACTCCATAAGAATGAACTCTAAGCCCAGATTGCTGAACTAACCAAGCTATTATCTGATGCATTGAGCGAAAAAGGGTAGACAAGCACAGTCAAGTTGGGAAAAGATCCAACCAATCCTGAAAGCAATTTGAATGGTGATACTGAAGCCACCAATGCTTAGGAAAAAGCAGTGCATGGGCAGCATTCTTCGGTAGCAAATATCCTACCAACTTAGCCATTCATTTAAATCAATCCTATAACAGCATCCTATTTGATTCAAGGATTTCAAGGTGTAGGCTCTTCACCAATAACGTCTATAGTCCTAGACCTCAATAAGCAAATAGAGCAGAAAGTAAAGAGGCCCTCAAAAAATGATGAAGACTTGGACAAGTATCAGTCACTAGAGAAGCATCTTTGAGCTATTGAAGGAACTAACAAATTTGGAATCGTAGACGCAAAATCATTAGGGTTGGTTTTGAGTCTTGTCATCTCGCATAAGTTTAATGTTTCTTATTTTAAAAAATACAATGGGACTACTAACCCTACTGTCTATTTCACATGTACTATCTGACTAGGGCATAAAAGGCTACTGATCCATTATTTCAAGGATAGTCTAACTAGAGCAGCTCTTCGATGGTACATAGGGCTTGATCCTGTAAGAATTCCAACATGGGTAGATTTGGCATGCATATTCCTTGAATAGTATAAGGATGTGTTTGATTGGGTTTCGGATCCCTTCTCTCTCATGAACATGGAGAAGAAATCTTTTGAGAGCTTTAGGCAGTATGCTTAGAGATGGAAAAAGAAAGCAATTCAAGTTCATCCCCCTCTAATTGAAAAAGAAATGACAGTCATGTTTGTTGGTACCTTATGCACTCCTTGCTATGAAAGGCTGGTAGGAAGCCGCAAAAAAATTTACCAGTATGGTTATATCCAATGAAATGATTGAGAACACCATAAAAAGTGATAGGATATCCGTTAAGGAAGCATCTGGATTAGTCAAGAAGATAATAAGTAAGGGTAAGGAGAGGAAAGTGAATGTTATCAGTGAAAATCATGCCAGGCTTAATTAAACTCTGCATCCAACATAGCCCATGTACCTCCTAAGCATGTTGAATACAGATCTTACCCCTTACTCATTAGCATCGCAAGTAGTTCAAGATATTGGGTTTACTCTAGCAATGAGCTTTGCATCGAATCCTATTCAACATGCAGCTTAGAGCACCCAAGCTCACAATATGAATAATGAAAGAGCTCCAAACAATCAACAAGCACCTCAAGAAAGGGAATACTTTGAACCATTCCCTTACTCCTATAAAAAGATTTACTCTTGCTTATTGGCAGGTAAACTAATGGACCTAGTATTCACAAACCCAAGATCAAGACTGTACCCTAGATGGTATAATGAGAATGCTTATTGTGAATATCACACTCGAGCAAAAGGCTACTCCATTGAGAACTATGTTTTGTTTAAAATAAAGGTGCAAGTTCTACTAGAAAAAGAAGTAATCAAGATTAAGCAAGGTCGTGGACCCAATGTAGGGGCCATCTATTCCCTAATCATGTCGAACCAAGAGTAAATGTGATAATCGAGGGGAAATGTTGTTAGGTCAAAAAAAGCATTAGAGAAGTCAAAACCTAGATGAGCAAAGTCTGGTAAGCTTTCGTAAAGCTAGAATAGTAATAGATGATAAAAATGCCATTGAAACATCTTGCAACCACTGTAGTCAAGAACATGATTTGTATCATTGTCCATCAATCTTGGAAATGGTCTAAGGGATGATGAATCAGTCCAAGATTAAGTTTTACTATGCGTGGGATGGACACAACTATCAATCTATTAATGCCCCTGATGAGGATAGACCTACCGATGATTAAATCTCAAGCTGTTTATCTTTTATGAGCATGCAAAAGAGAGCTAATAAAAGTTTTAGGTAGTATGATGCAAGATGGATGGAGGAGGCTGCCTAGATTCATCCTTTATTGATAGAAAAAGAGATAATTGTTAGATTCATTGGCATGTTGCAAGCCCCTTATCAAGAAAAAGTAGCAAAAAGCTTCCCAAAAAGTTTCGCGGATGTGGTCATACACTGTAGGATGATCAATGAGGCCATGAAAAATTAATCGTGTAGAAAAAATATCTACAAAGACAAATAAAAAGGAAAACTAAAGGCTAGTAAGTAATCGAAGTCTGGCATTTAAGCTAGTTCATCTTAAACTCATGCTGAGTTGACCTAAAAAGAATGGACATTGAGGAAAACTGCAAAATTATAGAAAGCATAAAAGAAGTTGGAATGATAATGAATTCAGTTTGGCAAATCCTGGTGCAAGATAAGCTACTTAATGCAGCCAAGAAAAGAGAGGAAAGAATTGGTGACTTCTGTGATTTCCATACTGGCCATAGTCTTTAAACGTGCAAAAAGTTTCTTGTTATGGGTTAAAGAATGATGAATGCAGTTTGCATCAAATTTTATGATGAAAAGCAAACCCCGTATATCGAGTCTACAAATGCAACACCATTTGTCAACACTGCAAAAAAGGAAGAAGGTAATCCTTCTTATTGGGTTAGAAGGTCATTGATCTTGTACGATAATTAATTGAGAGCCAAAGCCACACCTGTTTATCCCATGCCAAGGATGATCATTCAAATTCCATCTCTTTTCGCTTATAAAGACGATAAGGCAGTTCCTTGGAACTATGAAAATAAAACCTTAATCATTGAGAAATTTAGTCAACAAGCAGGGAGCATGGACCTTTCAAAAGTGAGTCACCTAACTCAGAGTGGTAGATGTTATGCCCCAACAACATCAAGAAGTGAAACTCAGTAAGAGAATACTAGTCCTGTTCCTCAAGCACCAAAATCTACAATAAAAAACTCAGATTCGGTAGCCTTCAAAGAGCAAGTGAATAAGAAAGAAGCTACAAAATTCCTCAAGTTCATCAAACATAGCAAATACAACATCTTTCATTAGTTAAACAACCAACCCACTAAGATATCTGTGTTGTCGAATTCTGAAGCTCATAGGAATGCCTTTCTTAATGTTTTGAATAAGGCCTATGTCCCTCCTGACATTTCTATAGGTCAATTGGATTGCTTAGTGAGCAAAATCACTGCCAATAATTACATATTTTTCAGCAACGATGAAATCTTGCATGGAAGAAAAGGAAACTACAAAGCCCTTCATATCACCACATATTGTAGAGGCATCATGTTGCCCAAAGTTCTAATCGATAATGGGTCAGTTTTAATCTCATATCCAAAATATTTGTATGTTATGTAGGCATTCGATGGAACTTGCTGGAACATTGTAAGGAACATTAACATTCCACTCCAAATTGACCCATTTACTTATGAAGTTGTCTTCCATGTGATAGACATTGCTCCATCGGATAACTGCCTATTAGAAAGGCATTGGATTCATTCTGTCGAGGTAGTAGCATCATCTTTGCACCAAAAGTTGAAATTCATTATCAAGAAAAAAGTTATCAATATTGGAAGAGAAAAAGATATCATTGTTGCTACCTTAAATGATGCCCTATATCTTGAACCTGATAATGACATCCCAGAATCTTGTTTCCAATCCTTTGACTTTGCCAATGCTAGTTATATCAAGGAAGGGTTGCCAATAGTTTAGCCTCGCTTATCAAAGAGTACTTATATGGGCTTGAAGTTGATTATTGACAAAGGTGCCTAGGCTGGAACGGGATTCAAAAAACATCTCTAAGGGTTGCTAAAGCATTAAAACTTATCAAACTGATTGACAAAAGAGGGCTAGGATTCAAGCCCAATATGCAGCAAAAAAGAAAACAAGCTTAGAAAAAAGCATGACAAGAGGATGGCCCGTTTGTCAAGATGAAACATAAAGGGTAAGCCAATGATATTCCTATTACTTCGAGAGAGTTTCCACCTAAGGGGATAATGGTTCAGCTAATGCTGTGCTCATATTGAACAAAGCATTCAAGGATGTTTCCATTAATGCAATTGATAAGCCAGAGATGTCAACCATAAGTCCAGAAACTAGTTTGTGCCTTCCAGGATTTATTTTGAGTGTTTGGACAAAGATTGAGATTCTTGTACTGTTCAAGTCTATTTCAAAGTAATGCTATGAACTAAACCTACATGCTCTTACCTAAAAGCAATGTAGGATCCTTTATACGAGCAACTTTTATTAAGTGTTATCAATGAAAATGACTAAGCATTATGCATTCATTCTTTTTGTTCATAGTTCTTGCCAGCCTTAGACTTTTCTTTACATATATTTCCACCTATGTTGTTCTTTTCCCATACTTTCAAGTTCCCTGTTGAATGTGACATGAATGTTCGTCCTAAAACTTCATAAATCAATTTTGAGCAACTAATTTATGCTGATAAGGTTGAATCTAAAGAGGATCTTGAAGAGAACTCCATACCTCTAGACCTGCTCTAACTAGTTGAACAAGAAGAAAAATAGATACTACCTTATGAAAAACCCACTGTAAGCATAAACCTTGGAACAAAAGAAGATAAGAAAAAGGTCAAAATTGAAATTTCCATAAAACCATAAACTCAAGCCGAACTAATAAGTCTCTTCCAAGAATATCAAGATGTGTTCGCCTGGTCCTACAAGACATGTCTGGATTAGATACAATCATTGTGGTCATAAACTTTCACTTAAACCTAAATGTAGCCCGTACAACAAAAGCTTAGAAGGATGAAACCTGAAATGCTTCTAAAGATCAAAGAAAAGTAAAGAAGAAATTTAAAGTAAGATTTCTCAAGGTAGCCAAATATCCTGAATGGGTAGCCAACATAGTCCAAGTTCTAAGCAGGATAGTAAAGTGCAAATGTTTGTAGATTTAGGGATCTAAACCAAGGTAGCCCAAAAGATAATTTCTCTTTACCTAACATAGATACCCAGTAGACAATACTGCAAAAAATGCATTGTTGTCCTTCTTGGATGGGTTTTTGGGATATAACCAAATCAAAATGGTAGCTGAAGACATGGAAAAGACCACATTCATAACCATGTGGGGCACTTTCTGCTACAAAGTGATACCCTTCGGGCTCAAGAATGTTGGGGCAACTTACCAAAGGGCAATGGTAAGATTGTTCTATGATCTCATGCATAAGGAAATCAAGGTCTATGTTGATGATATGATCACCAAGTCGCCAAAAAGAGTGAGCATGTGTCCAATTTGTGAAAACTCTTCAAAAACTTCATAAATTTTTGTAGCAGAAAGTGCCACATCCAATTTGGTGCCACATCCGATAAACTATTGGGTTTCATTATAAGTGAAAAAGGAATAAAGGTTGATCTTCATAAGGTTAAGGCCATTCAGAATCAGCCACCACCTCGAACTAAAAAAAAAGTGAAAAGTTTCTTGGGAAGACTAAAGTACATAGCCCGATTCATATCTCAGTTCATCGATAAATGCGAGCCAATCTTTCGGCTACTTCAAAAACAAAATCTAGGAGAATGGAATTAAGAATGCCAAAAAGCTTTTGATGAGGTCAAACATTTCCTTTTGAACCCTTTAGTACTTATGCCACCAATCCCTGATCGACCGCTAATCCTATATCTATCAATTTTAAACAAGTTGATGGTTTATGTATTAAGACAACATGAAAAATCAGGAAAGAAGGAATTGGCTATCTATTACTCCAGCAAGAAGTTTACAAATTATGAAAATAATTATTCCTTAGTAGAGAAGCTATGTTGTGCTTTAGCTTGGACAACCTAGAGGTTAATACAATACATGCTATATGTTGCTAATCATTAAGCTTGATCCTATCAAGTATTTATGCGAAGCTTTCGCCTTGTCTAGAATGTTAGCCAGATAGCAAGTGATGCTTTTTGAGTATGATATCATCTATGTGAACCAAAAAGCCATCAAAGGTAGTGCAACAGCACACTTTGGCAAGTTAAGTAACAGATAACTATCAGCCTTTAGATTTTGAATTTCCTGATGAAGACTTCATATCCATATCTGAGGCAAAAACACTATCAAGTGTGGGTCATCGTGGAAAATGTACTTTGATGGAGCTTCAAATGCACTGAGGCATGGAATTGGGTCTCATCTTGCTTAAGGGAAACCATTACCCTTTCATGGTCAAATTGAAATTTAACTACACCAACAACATAGCTAAATATAAAGCTTGCATCATGGGACTTCAAGCAGCCATTGAAAGGGGCATTCGAACACTATAAGTGTTTAGAGATTCAGCCCTCGTTATTTACCAACTAAAAAGAGAATGGCAAATACACGATGCTGAACTGATCTAATCCAAGAATCTAATATCAGAGCTTAAGAAAAAGTTTAATGATATCAGCTTTTAGCATCAACCTCCAGAAAAGAACCAAATTGCTGACGCCTTACCACTTTATCATCCATGTTAAAAGTTAATCAAGAAGTAAACGTCACTCCTATTCAAATAAGCATTTATACAACCCTAACACATTGTCAAAATGTTGCAGAAGAGAAGGATAATTTGTCATGGTATCATGACATTGAGAAGGATAATTTGTCATGGTATCATGACATTCTTTAGTACATCAAGGATTAATGTTACCCAAAAAACACCATTAAAACTGATAAGAGAACTATCAAACAATTAATTGCAAACTTTATTTTGGATGGTAGGATTTTTTACAAGAAAGGTTAGGATCAAGTGTTACTCCGATATGTGGATGCTCCGAAGCTAAAAGAATACTTAAAGAAGTTCATGAAGGAAGTTATGGTACGCATGCCAATGGACACCGATTGGCAAGACAAGTCATGCGATCAGGCTACTATTGGTTGACTCTCGTAAAGGATTGCATTAACTATGCTCGAAGGTGTCGTAAATGCCAAATCCATGCTGACAAAATCCATGTCCCACCGACACCTCTACAAGTTATGATAGCTCCATGGCCTTTTTTTATATAGGGTAGGGACATGATCGAACTAATTACCTCTAAGGCTTCTAATCGGCATCACTTTATTTTAGTTGTAATAAATTATTTAAACCAGTAGGTAGAGGCAACTTTTTCTGCCAATGTCACTAGATTTGTCATGTGCATATTTGTAAAATGGCATGTCATTTGTAGATATGGTCTTCCCAAATAAACCATCACAAATAATGCGCATAATCTGAAAAACAAAATAATGCAAGTAGTTTGCTCTCAGTTCAAGATTAAGCATCGAAACTCTATCCTATACCGTCTGAAAATGGAAGGCAATTGAAGCAGCCAACAAGAGTATCAAAAAGATAGTTGAAAAAATGGCTAAGACATATAAAGATTGGCATAAAAAGTTGCCTTTTGCCTTACATACCTATCGTATAGTAGTATGAACTTCCATGGATGCTACTCCATTCTCTTTGGTCTACAACATGGAGGTTGTCTTGCCAATCAAGGTTAAAATCCCTTCACTTAGAGTTTTGATGGAATACAACTTAAAGAAGCTGAATGGGTTAAAAGCTGCTGTGACTTGGTACTTAAACAAATTCTTCTAATCCATAAAGATGCCCACAGAAAATGAACCCCAAATTGGGAAAGGTCATACGTGGTGAAACATGTATTCTCTATAATAGCCCTAATTTTAACTAGATGGATGGCAACAACCTACCCAACCCTATGAATTCTGACTTAGTTAAGAAATACTATGTTAAAAAGGACTTTAGGATAAAAACCTGAAAGGGCATCCTATTGGTCCTTCGCCTACCACTCTCCAAAAAAACAACAAAAACAAAAAAAAAAAAGAAAAAAGAGAAAACTAGCTTAAGTTGCAAACTCGACAGGGTGACTTAAGCAACTAGAACCTTTTCCCCATATGCATAACTTTGGTCAAGACACCAAGTCATAACCTAACCCATTTATTTTATGTTGACCAAAACTAATTCACACCTGCACCCAAAAAATGGAAACCACTTAGCTTTAAGGCCCTTAAACCACCATAAGGCAATCTAAAGAATTTTCTTATAAGTTAACCAACACTAAAAGGATTAATTGCTTGAGAGAAATCTCTAAAAGCTTTTAGTGGAGAATTCATGTCATCAGCATCAGAGCCAATTGACTAAGAAGACTTCTCTTATCTCTTTTATATTTCAAAATTTTTCACAATCTCATAAGTTTGTCATAATTTGTATCTTTTTTCTTTGAATGAAAATACAATCACTTGATTTCTTGTAAAATCTCTTTGTAACCCTGTATTTCATGTTGTATCATGTTTATCATTTAATTGGTAATGTTTGATAAACAAACAGAACTAATAACAAGATTTCCTAGCATTACTTGGAAAGATAGAATTTTGCAGGAGCTTTGTTTCATCTCTAAAGATTAAGAATGAACTCTTGAGGCCACAACCGGTCTTGCCCTAGGACCCCACATCTTGAAAATATGCTCAAAACCTTATTCCTATAAGTGATCATGGACCTTTCGTATCTTTGAAGAAGGGACAACCACAACATTTAAAGCTTCTATAAATCTAAAGCAAGATTGACAAACCCTAGGTGAAAAGCCACCTTATTAAAGCCGAAGAAGGCCAAAACCAAGCACTAGATTAGACTTTTAAAATCATTACCCTTGCATCATTTAGACAGGTACTTGTATCCCTATGCATTTTGTAGCATTTACATCCTATAAGTTCAAGCTCCCATAGACAGTAGTCAAATTTGTAGGAAACCTAAGGTACAATTTTTTAATCTTGAAAAACCATGAAAAGCCTCAAGTAAATACCTTTGACCCTACATGCTCATCAAAAATCACCAAAAAGGGGAATCTAAACTCATTTCCTTATAGTCTTCAAAGAGCATGATGCCTTTCCTAACTTACTTCAAAGCCTATACAAGCTGGTGACAACTACCTACCTCAGTCCTCAAAGAGCAGGATGCTTAACAAAGCCCAAGCTAGTGACAATTACCTATCTCAGTCCTCAAAGAGTAGGATGCTTCCCCTTCTTAAAGCCCACACAAGCTAAAAACAACTACCTACCTCAATCCTCAAAGAATAGGATGCTTCCCTACCTCAAAGCCTATACAAGCTAGTGCTAACTACCTACCTCAATCCTCAAAGAGTAGGACACTTCTTTACCTATCTCAGTCCTCAAAGAGCAGCACGCTTATCTAAGCCTACACAAGGTACTGGCACCAATATACCTTACCAACAAATAGCTAGACGTCTTTTTCTACTTACCTTAAAACCCATAAAAGCTGGTGGCACCTGTCTACCTTAGTCCATAAAGAGCTGGATGTATTTCTTTATGTACCTCGAAGCCCACATGATCTGATGGCACTTGTTTTAGATAAACCTGAAAAAATAACCTAGCACATGAAATCACCATCCCACTCCAACAAAATAGTGTCTATTTGTCTTTGTCCTATTCCTAATACTTAGCAACGGCCAAAGAAAAGGTAATTATAAACATTTTATTTTGTCTGATCCACTTTTGGCATCCTAAAACTCAACTAAAAGATGATAAAATCAAAAAGTAATATAAAATGGAAGGTGACTGTCGGGTGCCATGTCGCCAGGAACTAGTATGTGACACAATGTTAGGTGAAAAAATTTTTTAGGAAGCTCTAAAATGCCAATGGGTCGTATTAAGAAAAAATATGAAAATAAGGTATCAAAGGCCACTTTTCATGGTATCACTAGAGTTATTCAAATGAGTACACGAATGAATTTTTTGCTATTTGAGACCAAGTTAAGGAAAATCGAGAAGCTATAGGTAGGTGCAAGTTATATTGGTGTACAAGTATTGATGCGGGGTTTTATGTCACTAAAAACTTGAATTTTCACATGTAGTATCGATACAAGAAGGTTTATTGATACCAAGCATGTTTGTTTCGATACAAACCTTGGCAATAGCTAAATCTATGATTTTTAGCAAAATATATCGATACACAAGCATGAGTATCAATACAAATCCATAAAGTATCGATATAGGCCTTTAAGTCTCAAGATTGGAAACATTTTTTGCTCTTAGTATCGATACATAGCTCATTGTATTGATATTCATGGGTAAAAATTAATCGATACAACATGTTTTGTATCAATACGCCAAGGCATTTTTGCCTAGTTTGAGCCACTTTCCAGCCTTCAAAAACCCTATTTAAACATGTTTTTGCACCAAGAAGCTTTCATAAATCATTGCAAACCTCAACTATCAACTCATGAACGGATTTAAACAAATATTTAGAGCCCAACAATCAATGACAAAGGCCACTTTCATAAGATATATAGTTATAAGAGGGTATGGTAGGCATCTCCCTAGTTGCAAGCTGTCGCAGCCTTCTTGCTCAGCATGGAGAACTAATAGGAAGAGAGTCAGCTAAGCATGGTAGTTGAAGATGTCCTTGATGCAGGAGGAAAGGATAAAAAATACGCTTGCATTATCTTCTAAAAGCAGGGGCTAAGCTTTGAATAGAGGACTCTCATTATCTAAAAGAAAAAAAGACTTGAGCCATTTAAAAGAAACTCTTCAGTAATTTTGAAGGACTCCATCCATTCCTAAAATCCTCTAGCAAATCCAGTTTCAAAAACTCACCAAAACACTATTCCATTACCTTTCACCCTCAACCGACCTTTATTCCTGTAGCTTTCTAAAACCAACCCCATTGCTCCAAGAAGACACTCTAACTCCATTTTTAATTAAAAATCTAAATTTTCTCTTCATTGCTAAATATTTCCCTAACTCTATCTTTGAAGATACTCTAACCCCACTACTTAAAAGGTATACTCTAACCCTGTTTTTAATTAAATATTTAAATTTTCTCTTTATTGTTGAATATTTTCCTAACTCTATCTTTGGGGATTCTCCAACCCTACCTCTTCGAGGGGATACTCTACTCTGCTTTACCTTGAAAAACCGAAAATTTTTTCTCTTTTGGGTGCTTTAAAATGCTTTGATTAAAATCATCTTTGTTCCTCAAATCACCACTGAATCCAAACCTGTCCCCAAAATTGTCATCTCAATTATTCTTTAATAACTAAAGGCAATTATGAGATATATTTCGATTGCCCCTCCTTTTTCATTTTTTTTTGTTTGTGATTGCCTGTTTATGATATTATTATATTTCTCATTTTTTGTCTTACTGATACGTTTCCTTTTGTAATGATTATTGTAAATTCAGGTTTAAAATTTTTTTTCAAGAAAATTTACAAGGCAATGTTCCATGTTGGTATCTCTCCAGTGCCTAATATGAAACGTCCAACTTTTTGAATTCGATCCGTACATTATTTTCTCAAAAATCCCTATGTTCCTCACATCTCTAATATGCATAGGTGATCTAATTTTTTTAAAAAACCTAAATTTGTATTTTCCACCAAAACTTCAAGCATTTAAGAGGATGATGTCAAAATAAAGACTAAATGGAATTGATTGAGTCGAGACCAAAGTGAGGCATAGTTAGTGGTACCGATTTTAGGCATCGTAGGGATGCTAATCCTTCCCTACACGTAACGAACTCCTGAATGAAACCAATGAATCTTTGAGCTTTGTAGAACTTGAAATCGATGTTTCAAGTTTCGTAACTTAAAATATTGTTTTCAATAGGCATATGATTTTGCATAGCCCAAAATGATTGGTTACGACTCCAAGTTCATGGCCACTTCATAGTGGACCTCCAAGACTAGTCGGATGAGCTATTTGCCTTTTCTCACTTCTTCAAATTATTATGCCTAATTAGAATCCTAATCATGTGATAACTTAAAGGCTCAACCATAACCAACCATCATTTATTTTTAAGTCGAGCGTGCCATGCCTTTTTGATTGTCTGAAGTTTTAAAGGTGGGGCACATGGTGATATGTAACAATAAACATCAATATTTTCAAGACTTTCTATTATTATGCTTTCTTAAAAAATATCTTTTTTAAAAAATATTTTGTCATTTTTTGCACTAAAATCTTTGAATTAACCTGCCCTAAATTCATTTTACGAAACATTTCAAGTAATGGACGCTTTAAAGAAAAATTCCAATCTAGGGGTAAATTTTTTTTCAACTATCATATTACTATGCTTTCCCTGAGTGCACAACCAACTTTTGTGAACTTTTAAGCAGCCTCTTTCATTATTGCATCCAAATCCAACTGTTTAGCATTAATCAGTGCTTAAACTTCTTATTCAGGCATATGCAATTATCTATAACATGACCTTCAATCCCATAATGATAATCATAGTATGTATTTTTATCGTACCAAATCGAGTATGGTGGTTAATAGGCTTACCAAAACTATAGTAAGGAGTTGGTTTTCAACAAGTAAAGGCACTAACTCGGAATTAGAGATAGGGAATAGTTGAAATTAATCCTTTTTCTTGACATTTTTTAGCTGCCTTTAACTTAGCATATTAAATGGAGGACTTCGGTTAAATCTATATGCTATAGAGTTTTTAAGGTAATTATATCGAGATGCCATTGGGTATTGATGCGGCCCTTGAGAGGTACTACCCTCAAAGGAGTAAAATAGTGTAGAAAATTGAGGATATAAGGCAAAGCTTCCCATTATGGCTTGAACCTCTTCATTTTTTCTTTTGGGCACTCTATGCCCTTTGGCACTAGGTGTCTTACCTTTTTAAAGCTTCCATTTTTAATTGCATCTTCAATAATTTCCCCAGATATCACAATGTCAACAAAACTCTTGTAGCATTCCCTATAAGCTTGTTGTAGAAAAGACTAGGCATGTCTCCAAAAAGCAGATTGTCATCTCCTTCTTTGTCAATGGTGGATGCACCCGAGCCGCTTCATCCCTCTATTTCTGTGCATATTGCCAAAATGTTTTAATGGGCTTTTTCTCCATATTTTACAATGATAATCTATAAGAGCCTAATCCTTTACATGCTCATGCTGGTCTAGGAAAGCTAGAGTTAAGTAAAACCATATTTAAACCTTATCCTCATCCAATCTAATATACCATAGAGCTCTAACATTGGTTAAACTATCATTGAAACAATGGATCAATAATTTATCATTCTCCTCGTATCCTACCATTTTACAAGAATACATCCATATCTGAGAAACTGGACAAGTAGTTCCCTTTTATTTTTCAAAACCTAAAACTTTAAATTTAGGAAGGATAACCAAACCAAACAAAGACATAGTCCTTTGGCATTTACTATCCTAAACTTATCGATACTGTTAAAAACCTTTAATCTCTTCTCTATCACTTGCAACTATAACTACTCTTTTACAGCCTATTCAGATGCCTTTAGCCAATTTAGCATAATCATTAAGATCAGACACCAATAGACTAACCTGAATAGACCCTTCATTTGGCCTTTTTTTCTTAAACATATACTGCATTGCAGCCATCGGGTTTATAAACACTATAGGAAAATGTGTAGATACAAAGCTCGTGGCATTTTGACTTGAAGCACAACATAATTTACTCATGGTACACTTATTGGTTCACCCAATTCACCCATCAAATCATCTATTTCAAATTAAGCACTCAATTCCCTAACTTGCTCTATTTCTTTAGCAGAAGCGATTATCAACTCTATTATCTTGGCAACTATTACCTAAGCTCTTCTTGATCTTGCATCATATTCTCTTTCATTTCCTTGAGTTTATCAAACCTTGCATACAGATTACTATCCATGCTTAATAACATCCAATGACTTAAGAGGGAAAATTTTTTAGAAAACCTTTATATTGAATCCTTAGTCTACTTTCCTAGATTCATGGGATACATGCTATAAAAAAAATACATGCATAAATGCAAGTGAATGCAGTTATGCTATTAATGCAACACATAAAATTCACTATTGAGCATAAATTACCTAAAAAACATTAAAGCATTGTCGTACCTTTTAAGGCAAACAACTAATCTCTTTTTGTATGCATGAGCATTATCATCACCCTAATGCTCTAACAATGATTCCATGATGCATACAAAATAGAAAACGCAAAACAACATAAGAGACTACTCGCATAAAAAATAAGGACATAATACCATAAAACATCTTGAATGTTCCTAGTGGTCCCAAAAATTTCATGCATAGGCTTTACAGACTTTTAGAATGGAAAGGACACATTTATTTCTATACTAGGGCTTGTTCGTACACTCTAACCAAACTTTAAAAGGCTACCTCCATCGATACACGATCTTAATTTGGGGCACTAATTCTTTTTAGGACACTTTCTTAAAATTAAGCTATCATGATGTTTATAGTGTTAGCATTAGCCATAAATCCAATGGTATAATGGTACATTCAAACTTTCTTGACACTATAACATTCATGATGCAAAAACCTTAAAGTGTCCATTCACCTCAACTCGATTTTGTTTTTTGCACATGTTTTGGCCATTAATCCGATAGCCAAATAATGAATTATAATCAATATAATATAAACTTGTATCAATAGCATGATAAATATCTCAAGTGATGAAGTTCGTTCAATTCCACTTGAGATCCAAACTCAAAGAAATAAAATGAGAGAAGGTCAAAAGTGTTTCCTAGTTGTACCTAATCTCTAATACCTCTAAACTTTTGAGTATGGTTAACTAAGTTTGGATCCTATGGCTCATTATATGCATGTTAAGATGACCTTTAACCTCTATGGTCTCCAAATCATTCCCCCTACCCGATAAGGACAGTCGAGGCACCCTAATCTTAGGCCCATCGTAGGTTTAATGAAATGTGTTCATTCCAGGTGAGTAAATTGCTCATGTTCATCCGGAGTAATCACAAAAACAAGAGTAATAAACCTAGAAGGCTTTAGCTGACTAAATGGATTGTTAATCATGTGATTGGTTAATAACCTGTTTATCCTAAAATAGGTTCTATATCTTCTTGCATATGGTACTCGAAAGAAAGTCTAACGCATATGCTAGTGAAGTGTGTGCCAAGAAAAGCTCCAAACCTGGATCTCACATTATCATCAGAGGGTTATATATATATATCAATCATTTTTCATATTTTTATAAGTAAGCATAAGATGGATTTTTATTTAAACATCGCAACATGGTTGGCACGCATAACAATATCATAATAATCAATCAATCAAACAATCATAATGATAAATATCAAGGTGATTATAATTGAACACCAAATAAAATGAAAAAAAAATCATAACTCAAATAATGTGTGACTAGTTTAAAGCCTAACTCCTAAGATGTCCTTAATGGACTTACAAAAAAGCTATCGCAATATATTGAGATATGAACATCAACATATCAGAGTAGACAACACTTTGAATCATCGTAGGACGAAGCTGATTAAACAAATTACTTATCTAAACCTTTTGTATTGAAATACAAGAGTTCCTGTGTTAATGACTTACCACCAATCTTTTTTATCTAGGTGTGATCAGTCACCTATTAAAACCGTTCACTAAAGAGTTACAAAACTCTAAAGGAATGATTTTACGACTTGCATATACAAAAGATCTAGAAAGTTGGGCTTAGGAGTCTATTACACTACAAGTAATGACTCGATTTCATGATGCCCAATAATTAGTACCAACTAATCAAATATCCAAATTTGCTTTTCCTCGATTTTAGTCATATGTATTCAATCATAATCCTGCTTTTGTTATTTCAAATCAAACAAATATCACTAACAAAAATGCATCTTGAGACTCTTATTGGGACTAGCTAAAATTTATAATTGATTTAGAGCGAAAACCATTTAGAAAGGAAAATTTTCACAAAACCATTTGACTCCAAAAATACTCATTAATTGACTCCATTTTTGGTACTTTTTCTTATCAAGCTTGATCCATTTAAAAGAAATCATATAATATTACATTTAGACTAAATTCAAAAAATCACAACTTTGAAACAAGATTAAAAATTAACTTTTTTAATTCAACTTGGAAGCTTTAATATGAGCCACTAGGGAGCTTTAATAGGACATTCCCAAAAACTATCAACACATTAAACATGACTTTCGAAATCAATTCCGAGGCATTCGAATGCCTCAAAATAGTAGAGAATAAACTTGGTGAAACTCAAAATATGGGAATAATTTGACCTTTTAAGCTCTCTGAATTTATTTTGGATTATTCCTATCACATAAAATCACCAAATCAAATTCTATGAAATCTGAACTAATATTTGTAAATTAAAAATACTCAAAAAAAATGGTAGGAAATCATTTTAGCTATCATGTAAATTTTTTATTTTGACACTACTGTATCGTACAATATGTCCAACCAACTTGCCTTCCAGATTTTCTTCTTGATTTGATCAGAATGCCTACTGGACGAGTCATACATGCTTGAAAAGCTTACTCACTCTAATTTTACTTAAAATATGAGAAAGTACACAAAAATGATTATCCTTATCAAAAGCAGCAATCATTAAAAGAAAGCTATGTGAATAGCTTATGTTCCAAGTTTTTTCTATATTCATTAAATCATGAAATAGAATGTTTCAATAGCCTATCATATAGCCCAAACAATGAGGATTATAGGAAAAATACTAATGAAAATTCATAAGATCTACAACCTATTCAAAATATTTCTTTTTTATGAGACTACCGGGTTGCACTATAATAGTAACTCTAACACAACTTATGATCATGAAGCCTTTCGTCAATTTTTTTTTAAATGTATCTAGACATTTGACCATCTAGCAACAAAACCAAATAGACTCTATGAATGTCCTATATGAGGAAATAACAAACACTTCTATGTGCTAAGACTTTGAACTATGTTTCCTGACATTAGTGATATCCTTCAAAGTCATGCGAATGTCTCCATTTTTCTCGCTTTTATTCATTATTATTTATTCTTAGCAAGGGTGAGAGCACACCATTGCCATTCACTTATATGTTGTAACTAGCAACTAAGTGACAACTAAACAATACAATTTGACTTACCTAAACATCCCCTAATGACTCACTTCAAGGATCACTAAGTTTAGACTCAACAAAACATGTTTTTTACACTTAGAAAATATTCTTATTTGCACCCAGTCTACTCTAAATCAAGCTATTTTATTCAATATCCCTAAGTTACTTAGAAAAGGGTTTATTAAATGAAACCAAACCTTAACTCACCGTTGATTGAGTGAACCAAAGCTTGCTTTTGTGGAATCTTTTGAGAAAACAATGTTTTTACATATCCTAAACACTCTAACATGCAATTTATCAAACTTATAGAATACTAACCTATAGTTTTAGCACTTAATCATCAACAAAATCTATTCTAAACATAAAATTTTCCATGGCTAAATCTACCTAAACTAATTATGCTTATTTAAACATTATTTTCTCCTCAAATTCTCACTAACTAATAATCAAACGCAAGAAAACAGGCTTCAATTCAATTCAATCATCAAGATTAACAATTAAAACATTCCTTTAACCGTTTAAACTCAACAATTCAATAGGCGTACAGTTCATTCAATTAAGCATCAATTTCAACTTAAACAAGTTTGACTCAACTTAACTCATGTAAATTTCACCAATTACATGTCAATTATATAAAGCCCATTCAAGCACACCTAAGTCTAAACACGGTCAAACCTAGCTGAAGGATTTAAGCTTGTTTGAATGCTCCACCTAGTTTAAGAATTTATAATTTCTTCATTTAGTGCTTCATTCAAGTCCTAGTCATCTAGTTTTTAGTTCAAATAAGCTCAAACTTGCTTAACTTGGCAAGATTATGCAAAATTAAATCAATTAAGCTTAAGATCAAATAAAGGACCTTGGGTATATCTCTAAGCTAGAGAGTTTATAGACTAATTGTATCGAGACACCATTAGGTATTAATGGGGTCCTTGAAAGGTACTGCCCTCAAAGGAGTAAAATGGCATAGGGCATTGAGGATGTGGGGTAAAGCTTCCCATCGTGGCTCAGACCTTTTCTGCTTTTACTTTAGACACCTATCTCTTTTGGCACTAGCTGTCTTACCTTCTTGAAGTTTCCCACTCTTAATTACCTTTTCAATCCTTTCCCTAGATATGACAATGTTAGCAAAGTTCCTAGTATATTCCCCAGAAGCCTATCGCATAAATGACTAGGCAATGGCTCCAAAAGTAAACCATCATCTCTTTTATAATTAATGCTAGATGTAGCCGAGCAGTTTCATCCCTCCACCACTGTGCATATTGCCAAAATGTGTCAGTGGGCTTTTTCTCTATATTCTATAATGACAACCTATCTAAAACCTAATTTATTAAATGCTTATAATGATTTAAGAAAGCCTGAGCTAAGTCTGACTATGTTTAAACTTTATCCTTATCCAATCTAATATACTATCAGGCTATAACACTGGTTAAACTATTTTAGAAATAATGGATCAATAATTTATCATTCTCCTCATACCCCACCATCTACGACAATACATTTTTATGTAAGCAACTGGACAAGTAGTTTTATTATACTTCTCAAAATCTTAAACTTTATATTTAAGAGGGATAACCAAACCAACATGAGACAAAATTCCTTGGCTTTTACAATCTTGAACTTATCAATACCTTTAACAACCCTTAACCTCTTCTCTATCACTTGTAACTGTAATTGCTCTCTTGCAACATGATTAGATGCCTTTGCCAATTTAACAGATCATCATTATCAGAAACCAAAGGAATAACCTAAATAAGCCCCCTATTTGGCCGCTTTTACCCAAACATGTGTTGCATCATAGCCTCTAGGTTCACTTACACTACAAGTGTAAATCTAGTGGATGACAAAGCTTATGGCACCTTGACCTGTGACACAACATAATTTCCATGTAGTACATCAACTGGTTCACCCGATTTATCCCTTAAATCATCAATTTCAACTTGAGCACTTGATTTCCTAACTTGCTTTATTTCACTAGTGTCACCTCCTCTTTGACTTTTAAAACTCTGGATGATCCAAAGGGCATAGTGCGCTTGACTTAAAATAAATGAAGGTTGGTTATGGTTGTTAGACCTTTTAGTGGTGAATGAAATTAAGAGGGGGAGAATTTATTTATCAAAATTTTAGTAAATTAAAACTTTGATAAATAAAATTGAGAAATCTAAACAATAAACTTTGGAGTATAAGTTAGTGAATAAAAATAAATAATTAAAGCAAAGGCAAAAAAGAAGCAAACTCAATGATTTATAGAGGTTCAGCCTCAATTGCCTACGTCCTTTAACTCGGCCTCACTTGCCTCAGATTTTCATAATTCACTAACTTGAATTGTTTACCTTTCAAGGACAAGGTATAACCTTTACACTCCCTATCTTTCAAAGCTAAGATAGAAACCTCTACCCCTTATCTTTTGTGGCTAAGATAGAACCCTCTCTTACTACTTTTGAAGGTTAAGTAGAAACATTCTCTACTTTTTAATGGATAAGTAGTAACCTCCCCTTTTTACAAGGATTTGAGTGTAAACAAATAAAAACTCTAAAGGTTAGGTGTTTACAAGAATTTGGCTCAAGGGATATATGTATCTAAAGATACAAAATGAAGAATACAAAAGTAGAAAGAATTGATCCTATACAAAGATGAAATACTTAGTGAAAATGATAAAGAAAATGAAAGATATGACTCTAAGCACAATCTCTTGGTTTTTCATCTTGTTGAAGGTGTTGGAGTGACTTATTTATAGCCTTGATCATGATTCTAGCCGTTGGGAACATTTGGTGAAGGAATATAGCCATTGGAGACTTCAAAATGTCATTTCTTGTTGTTCCCCGTGCCTCTATATCGATATAATACCAATAGTATCGATACATAATTCAAAAAAGTAATCGTTATAGCTTGTTGTATCGATACTGGGATCTGAGTATCGATACTAAGCAAGCTGTATTGATACAGATACCTTTGTATCGATACAAATAAGGGTTTCAGCCAAACCTTGGCTACTGCTAAGCCTTGTATCACTACACATGGGGTGAGTATTGATACTAAGCAGCTTGTATCGATACATACACACTTGTATTGATACATTTGAGGGTTTCATATAAACCTTGGCTACTGTCAAGCCTTGTATCGATACATTCACATGAAAATCATTTATAAAAGGTTTTTAAAACATGTAAAACTTATCCCAAAAATGTTTTATATAAAAATATGTATTAAGAACACATTTTTGGGTGCATGAAGGAGTTAAAACACTTTCTAGTATTTTTCAAAGTGTTTAAAAAATATTTCATAGAAAAATACTAATCTTGAAAATAATTAAACACAAGTTAATTAAGCTTACGTTTTAGTTATATCAAAAGTAGGATTAATTCAAAGCTAATATAGCTAACAATCTCTCTCTTTTTGATATAACAAAACTTAAGGTGAATTTGCTTGTAAAACTCCCCCTTGTCATTTAAAGATTTTCAATAAAACTCCTCCTTCTTAAAAACATTACAAAATGAACTTTTGGAAATTTCATAAAAAGATTTTGAAACACTTGGCAATAGCATTCTTGTTCAAATTTGGCTTTAAGAGTACCAACACAAAATATTAAGGATTTTGATAATATAAATAATGTAAGCATATGTGAAATCCTCCTATTTGCTAGCATAAGCATATATATATAAATAAAGTACAGGCAAGCAAATTAACCCCTAAAATTCTCCCCTTTTTTTTCCAATATTAAAAAGGTAAAAGTGGATTAATTCAACACCAAGGGTCTAATTTTAATAAGAATTCTAGAAGGCATATTAAGTATGAAACATTTAAAAACATGTCTACCAATTATTGAGAAAATATGTGTAATTAAGTTCTAATATGTAGTTCATCCAATTTTTGTATTCTTTTTAGTCATTTAAGCACATGTAAGAGATAGAACATACCAATTGTTAAAGGATTTTAAGAATTATTAATCCAATTGGTATTTAGGTGCACAATAGATGCGAAATTTTGAATTTTTTTAGTACATATGCACACTACAATAGATGCCATATGAAAAAAAATTTCAAGAAAAATGTAACAAACTTCCATAAGTTAGAAAATCATTTGCTTATTTATGATATGTCAATAAAATCATTTTAGCAAACACTCAATCAAAGAACATGCTTAAATATGAGAATTATGCACTTAGAAATGTTCAATGATTCATTTAAAGCAAATATTTTAAGCATATATTACATAATAGAATACTAATTATATATAATTGACTCATGTATGTCACCAAACTTAATGCTAAGGGATAAGAATTTAATAGCATTTCTTTGATGATTACATCAACCTTACCAAACTTTGATGATATGCTCATTGTAACTTGAAGTATCATCATTTCTAGTATTTGAGCATTCCTTGATGGTTTTGGTTTGATTTGATGAGGTTGTATGCTTAATTTTCTTCCTTTTGCTATGCAAGTGTTCATCTTTCAAGGATGGATTTATCTCCATGAACCTTGCAAAACTTAAAAACAATCTTGGCAAAAGATGAGCATTAGAGGTATTAAGATTTTAATTATAAAAGAATATTCAATAAGCTTAAGTTTTGTTAGGAATGAAAGATGTTCAATGAGCTTAATAACATTTAAAAATAAGTGATACCAAATATTGATGATAAAGACCATGAAGCATATATGGTACCAATTAAAAAAAATAATGTTGCATAGAAAAATTTGTATTTTTGAGCATTATGAGGTAATATGAGTACTTAATGCATTTGATTTGTGAAACACTCATCAATGAATCAAATATAATGTTTAAGCATGTGATGAGTTATGAAACGATGTTTATCAAGGTTTAGAAATCATGAAAACTTATTAAGGATACTAATATTGCATTTAAAAGCCAAAAAAAGTGAAACAAGCCAAAATTCACTGCATGTATCAATATAGGGGGCTTTTGTATCGATACAATATTCATTGTATCAATACATGCAGGGTTTTTGTTCATAGTATCAGTACAAGACTCTAAGCATCTATACATGCTTTAAGTGTTTCAAAAAATTCTTAGAAAAATATGCAATGTAGCATTGCAAAACCCATCATTTTATATTCTAATGCAAACTTTTGAATTTAAGCATTTAAAACTAATATGAATAATTAAAGTTCGGATTAGAATAACTTTTAAAATCAATTTTGAATGAATTAGCATATTTGGTCACATAAGTAAGGTAATATGCAACTAAAAGATTTTCATTCAAACCACATATGCATAAGTTTAAAAAGTATTTTTAATGTTTACCAAATTTGTTTGAGTCTTAAATCATTAACTTATAATAGAATCAAGCATTCTAAATCTCATGCAAGGATAATTGAATATAAAGTATTAAAGAGACTTAAGAACTTGGTAATGCATGTTTATGGCATTATATCCTATAAGTAAGCTCTATATGCTCCCTTTAAGGATATGTACATAATTTTGTCATGCAATAGAGCTTCTTAATGACTTATGCATGAAGTTTATCAAAATCAAAATTTTATGTATAAATCATTCTTAGTTTATGCTTCATAACAACATTTCACAAATCGATTTAATATATTATCATCAAGTACTAAATCATCAAATGCATGAACATTTAAGCTCATAGTTGCTCAAAATGTAAAAAATGAATTTTCATGAAACCAATTAAAATAATCTTTATATTCAATAAAGTATTAATAAACACAACATGAATAACTAATACACATATTAAAATTTTAAAGCTTAGAGGTTACCCATCACACTTCGTTATATGTCTAGAGCATCTATTTGTATTGCATTGCTCCTTATTGCGCTAACACTCCTATAAGAAACTTTTCACTTGGTTTTTGGTACCCAAATTGCTTTGGGTCCTTGAATGTTAGTCTCAAAGCTTTTTGTTCCCTTAGAAACCCATACTTGCCTAACTTTAAATCATGTCCTTTTCATGATAGGACAAGTATGCAAATTATGACCATCAAATTTGCAATGTGAGCACTTGGTCATATAAACTTGAAAAGATTTGCCAAAAATGATTTTCTTTTCTTATTCCAAGCTTTCAATCTTTCTTTTCAAATCAAAATTAGTTTTCTCTAAAATGTTAATTCTTAGCTTGGAGTCATTAAAATCATTTTTCAAATCTTTGTTTTCATTCTCTAAAACAAGTTTTGATTTCAATAATAAATCATTTTCAACTTTTAATTTAGAAATCATTTTCTTGTGTTTAGAGTTCATTTCCTCAAACTCTACAACAAGATCCTCAAAAGCATCTTGTAACTCATCAAATGTATATGGATTTAAATTTAGAGAGTTTGAGGTTACCTTAGGCTCATTAAGAGCCATGAAACAAAGGTTGCCAATTTGGTCTTCCTTGGGTTTATCATCATCGGAATAGTCACTATCGCTCCAAGTTGCTACAAATGCCTTTTTCTTCTTCTTTTTCAATAATGGGCAATCGAATTTGAGACACCTCGATTTGTTGCAATTGTAGCACTATCCTCATGAATTTATTGAATTCTTGGCACATATGATCATCTCCATATCTTCATCATCTTCATCATCGCCATCCTCTTCCTCACTCATGGAAGCCTTCAATGCAGCTCTAACTTTTCTTGGTTGCACCTTTCCATGATTTATCTTTATTTCATATGCGAGGAGTAATCTGATGAGCTCATCTAAGGCAAAGAGATTAAGGCCTTTTGATTTCTCAATTGCAGTCATTTTAGCTTTCCATGACTTAAGAAGGCCGTTCAATATTTTCTTGACCATCTCCTTGTTAGGATGCACCTTCCTAAGACCCTTCAAGCCATTTACAATGTCTGTGAATCTATCAGACATCTCCTTGATGCTCTCTTCCAGTTTCATTTTGAACATCTCATAATCAAGAGTGGGCAGGCTTATCTTAAACTCCTTGACTTGATTGGTCCCTTCATGTGTGATAGCCAACTTATCCCATATCTCTTTGGCATTATCACACAAAGACACCCTATTGTACTCATTAGGGCCTAATGCATAAAAAAGTGTGTGCATGGCCTTGGCATTGAGTTAAGCCATCTTAGTGTCTTTCTTATCCCATTCCTACTCTTCCTTGGGAACTTTAAGAGCACCTACCATCTTTGTTGGGAAGAGTAGGCCTTTCATGATTATCTTCCAAACTTAATAATCATTTCCTTGGATAAATAACCTCATCCTTGTCTTCCAATATGCATAATCTTCATGGTTGAAGAGAGGAGGCCCTACAATTGAATGTCCTTCTTGGCTCATACCAAAAATATCACCACTAGCCATTTGCTTGGTCTTTTGCAAATCTTTGCTCAAGGATGCTAAGCCTATAAGAATCAGACACAAGCTCTAATACCAATTGTTAAACCTTTTAGTGTTGAATGAAATTAAGGGGGTAAATTGATTTCTTAAAATTTTAGTAAATTAAAACTTTGATAAATAAAATTGAGAAATCTAAACAATAAACTTTGGAGTGCAAGTTAGTGAATAAAATTAAATAATTAAAGCAAAGGGAAAAAAGAAGCAAACTCAATGATTTATAGAGGTTTGACCTTAAGTGCCTACGTCTTTTACCTCGACCTCACTTGCCTCGGATTTCCACAATTCACTAACTTGAATTGTTTACCTTTCAAGGACAAGGGATAACCTTTACACTCGCTATCTTTCAAGGCTAAGATAGAAAACTCTACCCCTTATCTTTTGTGGCTAAGATAGAACCCTTTCTCACTACTTTTGAAGGCTAAGTAGAAACCTTCTCTACTTTTCAATGGCTAAGTAGTAATTTCCTTTTTTTACAAGGTTTGAGTGTAAACAAATAAAACCTATAAAGGTTAGGTGTTTACAAGAATTTGGCTCAAGGGATATATATATCTAAAGATACAAAATGAAGAATGCAAAAATAGGAAGAATTGATCCTATACAAAGATGAACTACTTAGTGAGAATGATGGAGAAAATGAAAGATATGACTCTAAGCACAATCTCTTGGTTCTTTATCTTGTTGAAGGTGTTGGAGTGGCTTATTTATAGCTTTGATCAAAATTCTAACCATTGGGAACATTTGGTGAAGGAATATAGCTATTGGAGACTTTAAAATGTTAGTTCTTATTGCTCCCCGTGCCCTTGTATTGATACAAACCCTCAAATGTTTCGATACACAAATAAAAAAAGTAACCATTACAGCTTGTTGTATCGATACTGAGATCTGAATATCGATACAGATACCTTTGTATCAATACATATGAGGGTTTCAGGTAAACCTTATCTACTACCAAGACTTATATCGATACATATGGGATAAGTATTGATATTAAGCAGCCTATATCAATACATACACAATTGTATCTATACATTTAAGGGCTTCATATAAACCTTGGCTACTGCCAAGCCTTGTATCGATACATACACATAGTGTATCGATACATTCACATGAAAGTCATTTATAAAAGGTTTTTAAAACATGTAAAACTTATCTAAAAAATGTTTTATATAAAAGTATGTATTAAGAACACATTTTTGGGTGCACGAAGGAGTTAAAACACTTTCTACTATTTTTCAAAGTGTTTACAAAATATTTTATGGAAAAATACTAATCTTGAAAATAATTAAACACAAGCTAATTAAGCTTAAGTTTTAGTTATATCAAAACTGGGATTAATTTAAAGCTAATATAGCTAACAATGGTTGAGCCTTTGAGCTATCCCTTGATTAGGATATGGATTAGGCGTGATAATATGAAGGAGATAGGGACCATCATAGAGTCGCTCATGTAACTGGTCTTGGATGGCCACCACAAAGTGCCCATGAACTTGGAGTCGCCATCAATCATTTTAGGCTAGGCAAGATTGGACGTCGATTGAAAATAATATTATGAGTTACAAAACTTGAAACACTAATTTCAAGGTCTATGAAGTTTAGAGATTCGTTAGTAGGGTTTGGGAGTTGGTTACACACGAGGAAAAAGCAGCATCCTGAGACACCCGAAATCAGTACCTATTAATTATGTCTCACTTTGGTCTTGGTTAAATTAGTTCCATTTGGTCTCTATTTAGATATAATCCTCTTTAATGCATGAAGTTTTGGAAAATGGAAATTTAGGTTTTTTAAAGAAAAGTAGATCAGCTAGGCACCTCGAAGATATGAGAAATGTAAAGATTTTTATGAAAGTGATGTCCGAATTGGACTTTAAAAAATTGGATGTTTCGTATTAAGCATTAGAGAGATACCAACATGAAACATCTCTTCGTAAATTTTAGTGGAAAATGAATTTTAAATATGAATGCACAATAGTTACTACAAAAGGAAAATAAGTTAGTAAGGTAAAAAATAAGAATCATAATAATATCATAAATAGGCAATCACAAACAAAAGAATGTAAAAAGGGAGGGGCGACTGAAATTTATCTCATAATTGCCTTCAATTATTGAATAATAACCAAGATGACAATTTTAGAGACTGGTTTGGATTCAGTGGTAATTTGAAGAAGAAAGATTATTTTTATCAAAATAGTTTGAGGCATCCGAAAGAATGACAATTTTAAATTTTTGAGGTAAAAATGGGGTTGAAGTATATCCCCTTGGTAAGGTGGGTTTAGAGTATCCCCTAAAATAGAGATATGAAAATAGTTGAGATTAAAGTGAAAATTTAAATTTTTAATTAAAAATGAGGGTGGAGTATTCGCTTTGAGTAGTAAGGTTGGAGCATGCCCAAAGTTAGGAAAACATCAGGAACAAAGAGAAATTTTCAAATTTTTTTAATTAAAATTGGGGTTTGAGTATCCCTTTGGAATAATGAAGTTAGGGTATCTCCAGTAGCGAAAATTTTAATATAAAATCCTATTTTTTGTATTTTAATCTTGATCTGAGTCAAAAAGGATTGATGTTATAGGGGAATCAACCAAATGCATTTTAAAACGTACGAATGTCTCGATAAGAAGAGATTCAAAAATTAGGGTGAAAATAGGGGACAACATTATGTCCCCTCTATTCTTGTATTTTTGGTACATCCGAAAGCTTCAGGGGGTAAATGAGGTACCGTTGGAAAGGTAACTCAACAAGGTTTATATAAAACTATTCCAAAAATTCTAGAAAATCCCTTTCTAGGCGGAATTAATTTTCGAAGTTAGGTTCATCTCAGCACTGGGCAGCATGTACAATTAAAAGGGCATAATGGATTTCAAAAAAACATTCCAAGCTTATCTAGGATTGTTAGATCGTAGATAATACCTTTTTAGAAAAGGAATTTCGTGATCTTTCTGGAAAAAATATTTAGAAATTTCGTCAAAATCATCTGATGGGCCGAATGGCCCAAACAGAATGTTGCACATTGGTTTCAGGGGTTTCAGACAATAAAAGTTAAAAAAATTATAACTCCCTCATCCAGGATGTTGTAAGGGCAAATAAGACACTATCAAAAAGGTAATTCGATTTCCTTTAAAGAAAAAATATTAGAAAAAACAAAAAAAAATTTAGTTCAAAATTGATTTTTTAAGTTTGGACTATAGTGTAGTCAGAGCAAAAATAGGAGGATTATTCGATATTTTATTTTTTTTCAAAGATAGATTCTGGTCTAGGATGCTTGAACATCCACAACAGAATGTAACACGGGCTTCACAAGTTCATTCCATAACCTCAGGGTAGTTTAGGATGATGGAACAACCTGTTAACCATGCCACAAAAAAGAACACAAGACACAAGATCAAGGATTAATACTAAAAAGGATTTCTTTTTTTTTTTTTGAAAAATAAACTTATTTCACCATGAATCCAGAGCTGAAATGTTGATTTGCCTCCAAGATTGGGAGGCCAATTTGATGAAAATAGTATGTCCATGCTACTCTCCATCTATTAAAGCTTAACTTAGGGAGGTTTCTAAAAATCAATTTGTAAGAAACAAGCAAGCACTTTAGTGGAGATATCCTGAACAAAATATAGCACATATAAAAGATAAACATGGATTAAACATGCAAACATGCAACGATGACATATTGACATGGAAATAGATGACATAGTTGCAAAAAGATGACAAATAAGGTGCATGAAGATGATATAAACATGTTTATACAAAGGAGTGGATGTTGAAGTTGTCAAGACAACATTTTTGTTTCGTGAGCCTCCTTAAAACATAAGAAAAATGTTTAAACATGCCTAAGACACATTAAGGTGACCATTTAAATATGAAATGGATAAGTGAATATGGAAGAAATATGGCAAAAGATTCATGAAAAAGAGACTGTATTATGATGAAAATGAAGCATGGTGAGTTTATACATATCAATAACTCAAGGTGTCACGAGGGTCATCAAGATCCTAAGACTACCACAACCAAGGCAACAAAGATGTATGAGAGCATTAGGATGGTCATGGTAGCATGAAGGGCTTATTAAAATGAAATGGATGATCAAAATAGAAAATGCATAGAACAAGGTAAAAAATATACCAGCAAAAGCTTGAATTTTCTTCCTTTTTTTTTTAAGCAGTAACTTTAAACTCATTCCTCTTCCTTCTTTTTGCTATTATTTAGCAAAAAAAAGGTGAAAGAAAAGAGCTTTCTGGTAATGTGGTTGCTGATAGGGTGTTTTAAGGATGAAAATTTGTGAAAGGTTAAGTTTTTAAAGGTGTTATGGTGGTGGTTTTAGGGAGCTATAGGAATGGAGGTTGGTTGAGGGTGAAAGGCAATGGAATAGTATTTTTGGTGAGTTTTTGGAGCTAGAGTACCTGGAGAATTTGTGGGGATGGATAGAGAGTTTTTTAAGATTGCCAAAGAGCTTTTTTGATAGCTAAAAGTTTTTTTTTTGAGATAGTTAGTAGAGTTTTTCATATTTAAAAAGCCCATCTTTTAATCTAATTCTTAGCCAATGCCTTTAGGAGACAAGGCAAAGGCATTTTTAATTTTTCTTTTCTGCACCAGGGGACATCTCCAGCTACCATGCTCAAGTGACTCTTTTCTTATTAGTTTTGCCATGCTGAGCAAGGAGGCAAAAAGGCTATAACAGCCTATAACTAGAGATATGCATACCATACCCTCTTACATCCATATATCTTATAAAAGTGACCTTTGTCATTAAGTTTTGCAAAGATTTGTGATAATTCCTTGGTGCAAAAAAATGCTAAAATTGGGTTTTCGAAGGCTAAAAAGTGGTTTGAGCTACGCAAAAATGCCATGGTGTATTGATACATAAGGTACTTTTTACTTCTTACTATCGATACAATGAGACTGTGTATCGATACTAAGAGCAAAAAATGTTTCCAGTCTCGAGACTTAAAGGCCTATATCAATACTCCATGGATTTGTATCAATACTCATGCTTGTGTATCGATGCATTTTGCCAAAAATCACAACTTTAGCTACTGCCAAGGTCTGTATTAATACAAAAATGCTAGGTATCAATACCACATCTTAGGTATCGATACCAAACCCTTTTGTATCTACACTACATGTGAAAACTCAAGTTTTTTGCACCAGAAAGGCCACATATCAATACTTGTGCCCTAATATAACTTGTAAGTATCTATGGCTTCTCGATTTACCTCAACTTGGTCACAAACAATGGGAAACTAATTGAAGTATTCATTTGAATGACCTTGGTGACACCATGAAAAGTGGGCTTTGATTCCCTATTTTTACATTTTTCTTTAATATGGCCCATAGGTATTTTAGACCTTCAAAAATTTTTTTTGCCTGGTGTCATGTTGCCTAATAATGCTTGGCAATACAGCACCCGGTAGTCATGCCCTAGTTTTTATTTTTTTCTGCTTTTATCATTTTTCACCTAACTCCTAAAATACCAAAAACTAGTCCAGACAAAATAACGTGTCTACAACTACCCCTCTTTAGCTGTTGCTAAGTATTACGAACAAGGCAAAGACAAATAAACACTATTTTGTTCGGATGGAATAATGGATTTGCGTGCCTGTAGAGAAGTAGGGAGCCATTTAGTATCACATCAAGATAGGTTAAATAACTTTCAGTAAAAGAGATTTTGATGAGTTTTATAGGGTTTGACCTCCCTACTAGGTTTTTTTTTTAATTTTTTTCAAACAGGTGCCATCAACTTGTATAGGCTTCAAGGTAGGTAAAGAAAGACATCTAGCTCTTAGTGGACTAAGGTAAATAGGCGCCACTAGCTTATATGGGCTTTAAGGCTTTAAGGTAAGTAAATGTCTTGCTCTTTGAGGACTGAGGTAGGTTACATGGTGCCACCAACTTATGTGGGCTTTAAGATAGGGAAGTCCTACTCTTTGAGGACTATGGTAAGTAGTTGCCACCAGCTTGTGTGGGCTTTAATAAGTGTCTTGCTCTTTAAGGACTGAGATAGGTAGTTGCCATCAGCTTGTGTAGGCCTTGATAAATGTCCTGCTATTTGAGGACTAAGGTAGGTAGTTACCACCAGCTTGTGTGGACTTTAAGGTAGGGAAGCATTTTACTCTTTGAGGGCTGAGGTAGGTAGTTGCCACCAGCTTATGGGCTTTAATAAGTGAGCACCCTACTCTTTGAGGAGTGAAAGAAAATGAGTTTGTGATACTTCTCTTGGTTGATTTTCGATAACCTCGTAAGGTCAAAGATACTTACTTAAGGCCTTTCGAGGTTTCTCAAAATCAAAAAATTGTACCTTAGGTTCCCCATAAATTTGACTTTTGTATACAGAAGCTGATACCTATAAGATGTTAAATGCTGTATAATACATGGAGATGTAATGACTGCCTAATTAATGCAAGGGTGATGACTTTAAAGGCCTAACCCAATGGCTGGTTTTGGGCTTTTTTCACCTTTGGTGAAGTGGCCTTTAAATATTAAGGTTGTCCCTTTTTAAAGGTACAGAAGGTCATGACCACTTACTGGGAGGATATTTTGAGTAAATCTTTAAGATGTGAGGTCTCAGAGCAAGATTGGTTATGGCCCCAAGTGTTCATTCTTAGTCTTTAAACATGAAACAAAGTTTTTGCAAGGTTTTATCATTCCAAGTAATACTAGGAAATCCTATTATCAATTTCGTCTATTTATCAAGCATTCTCAATTAAAGGATAAACATATGCAACATGTAATGCAGGGTTACAAAAAGGTTTTGCAAGAAATCAAACATTCAAAGAAAGAAGGTACAAGTTGTGATAAACTTATGAGTGTAGACACCTTATTTTGTTCGAGCTACTTTTTTTAAGCAATTTGGAACACGAACGTGGGAGAGGGCGATGATCGTCGCCCTTGTGAAAAAGTATTTTGAGGAGGTTAAGAAGGCCTAGGGATCATATCAAAGGTAAATGCAAAGATGTGGCATCAAATGAC